>JAHBCN010010918.1:0-30354 GCA_019359885.1 Listronotus oregonensis | reverse complement strand
CCTGGCTTCGAGGAATGTATTAATGTTGGTTTGTAAGGCCGAAATTGGTTTTTATTTAATATTTTTTAAATCGTAGTTTTTTCTACATCATTTGGTAATGTTGTTAACCTTTTTTGCAATAATTTCTTAGGATCTTTACTACGGACAAAAAATTTTGGTTCACAGTTTATTATTTGAACCCCTTGCAGATAGTGGGTTTTAGCAATGACAGCAATTGTTAAAAGTTAAAACGGTTAGAATGTTTAACAAAACGTCTTTGGGTCGTGTTATTAATGATTTTAGTAGGCAACCTGTCAAAATCTGACATTTTGTTAAACATTCTAAACTTGTTAACTTTTAAAATTCAATCCATTCTAAAAACAACGCGTTCATCCGGCCTTGGTCTCGTTTTTATTGTAGTTCATACGGTCTTTAATTTAGTGACTTTTTCCCCTACTGTTGTTAAAAAAAAATCATTTTACCAGGAACTCTTTGCTTAAAAATCTCGACAGTTTCCCGATATGTTTTGTAATTTTCACCAGCAATTAAAACTATTTCAATAATTTTATCTTGCATACTTAATTTCAACGGCATATTAATCAACTTTAATATTTAAACTGATGTTTCAGACAAATAACATAGCTTTAGTTCAAATTTAATTCATTAAAAACTAAAATGTTCGACATATTGTGAAAATTTAAGAGTTTTTTTATGGAGGTAATAAATAAAACAATGTTTGAGTTTTTTTATTGAATTTAATAAAAAAAATTATTATCCTAAAAACAGATCGCCAATACATTGCTGTTGTGAAAACATAAGTGCAAATCCACGGTTCCCTGCATCGAGTATTTCATTTCCATCGGAGACTACAGTTAAAACAAATGGCTTGGAGAATGCTGAAAAAAACTTTCTGCTGAGTAACATATATAATTCAGGGTGTCTTAAAAATACATATGTAACAGTTTATGATAGATACATGGCGTCAAAATTGATCGATTTAAGTCAACTTAGTCATATTCGAAATTGCCTCGTTAGGAAAGTAAAGTGCCTCAAAAATTACTTTTAAAAAACGTGCAATATTACGCGACTACTGCAAAAGCCTAACGGAGCAAATAATAGAGAACCCAGGTTTTAACCATAGAAATCAAATAGGGTGGGGAGAAAGGCAAAGTTGTTTACCCAGAATGGCACCAGTCCGCGCATGGCAAGCGCAGTACGACCAAGGAAGTTTAAAGGTGTATGGAAGCCCAATGCTATGGCCCATTCGATCAAAAAATGTCCAGCCCAGTATGAAAATAACTGTCAGAGTTGGCCCTGCCGATTCTGCGCAATAACAAAATTCCACGAAATAATTTAATGTGTTGCCTACACACACTGATAAATCAGTGTAAGTTAAAACATTATAATTTTATGAGAGCCGGAGTATCGTTTTTGGATTGATCAAAACCTGATTTTAGTGATTGGTGATTAAATTGTGACTATAATTTTGTGTTTATTGTTTGTTACTTATAATATGTAACAAAATGACTAGAGGTTGTATGGTTTTGTCTTGCAAATCAAGGGTAACATACCCGTCTTTTTAACTTTAGGTAAGTATTTTTATCTTTAAATTAGGTGCTTTTTATAAGACGTAACGTTAGGTAACCGAATAAAATAATATATCAATTATGAATAATAGAAAATGAAAATTTCATAGGAAATAGCAGTGAGAAAAGTAAGGCAATCTTAACTATCTTTTAGATGATTTCCCCAATGTTTGTGTATTTTTGTGGATTATTAAAAAGAAATAAGGTTTACATTTAGGTATTTTTATTTTGTTTAATAATTTAGTACACTCTTTTAAAGGATCAAAATTATTGATTACTGGGCAGACGAGGCAAATTTAAATATATACAGGTCCCTCTAATTGAATGAAAGGAAGTACAATTTTGGTACGGTTTTTGGGGCGTGATTACAAATCTGAAAAAAATTCGGCAATGTTTCGTTTTCGAGATATTCATCACCAAAATTGAAAATCAAACTAACCTTATTTACACTATTCCTCCTTTTTCCACAAAATTCTTGATTTTTACACTAAATTGGCACACAATATTTCACAAACACCTTTTAAAAACTTTTTTATGTTTATTTTACCCCTTTTTTTACACTTTTATTTTTTAAGGAAAGTTCGCAATTTAATGGAAAAAAGATGTAAAATAAATAAAAATACAAGGTTTTATAAGGTGTTTATAAAATATCGTGTGCCACTTTAGTGTAAAAATCAAGAATTTGTACAAAAAAAAGGGAGAATATAGTGAAACTAAGGTTAGTTTAATTTTCAACTTTGATGATGAAGATCTTGGAAACGAAACGTTGCCGAAAAAAATATTTTTCAGATTTGTAATCAGCCCCAAAAACTATATACCAAATTTGATCAAAATCGGAGAGGAGGCAACTTTCGAGACAATACCATTTGTTTAAAAATAAATTAGATTTTTGGTTTCTTAATCTTGCATTATCAACTTTTTAAGCTCGACATACTGTACACACATAATATTTAACGGATATTGTTACAATGGATACTCAGGTACCAAAGGTTACTAAACATTTTTTAAACCCCTGTTATTCTGTCTCATAAATGTTTGTTATTAGTGAAAAGTATATGCCTAAAAAGCAGTTATAAAAATTTTCACTTTTTAATGTACAACCAGAATCTTAGGATTAGATTAAACTCATTTACACTATCTTGCCCTTCTTTTATCACAAAATTGGTGATAAGTACATAATACTATCATACAATGTTTGAAATTTATTTTAAAAAATCGTGTTTTTATTTATTTACAAAGATTTTTGGTAAAAATACAAAACTTTCAAAAATATCGACCATTTAAATAGAAGGCAGTAAAGTGGCGCCACCTATTCTTTCCATATTATATCAGATGATATAAAATCTAATATTACACAATAATTTTAAATATTCTATGGTAGTATCCTTTAATAACCAACAATTTTGTGCAAAAAAAAAAAAAAAACAGTGAATGTTGGGAAATTTTACATTTGATGATGTCAATTTTATAGATAGTAACAAAGAATTATGGAAATCCGGCCCTGACCTACTATTCATTGCGCAAATTCCGCGGGCCAACCCCTATTCCCGCTGCCCTGCACGCCTGGACAATTTTGTTCTACAGTATTGGGCTTCCATACACCTTTAAACTTCCTTGAGTACGACAGTATTTAAAAATGGTGGAGCGTCATCTGGCGCATCCGCCAAAATATATTAATTTTAGCGAAGTAGTTTTAACGAAGGCCAATATTGTCACTAATTTTTATTCTAAATATACACACAAGTCTTTTTTCTTTTAAACTCTGTCAGTAGACACCCAGTGTAGGTTTATTTGGTACTAACTTTCTTTTTAAGAAATAAAGGCTATGTTTCTTTTAAAAAGCCATTTAAAACCGAGGTTTTGCAACAGAGATTTAATATTTCAAGCAGGTCACAAAATAATTTAATCAAAACAAAGCCGGTTTATTTCTTAAATATTACAACCTTATCCTCATAAAGAATTATAATGTTTCTAAGTTTAATTTTGTACCATAAACCTTTGTTTATCCATAACACTTGCATTAGTACAACACAACGAATAATCCTAACAACACATTTCAAAACAATTCAAAATTTAACACACAATTAAGGTTATGCTAAATTTTAAGCTCTGTTTTTTATTCAGAAGAAGTGTACACTTTTTTACACTTTTTGTAACTAAAGCGCTCTTATCAAAAGTGTAGTTTCAGACTAAAAAGTGTAAAATAGTGTGAACTATTTCTAAATAGCAAACAGAATTTAAATGAACGTACAATGTGACTACTAGGGCTGCGTTTGGAAATCATTACAGAGTACACATTTTTAAAATATATTTAAAATATACATTTAAGAAGAAAATCTGTATTTTTTTTTGTTACAAAGGTCGTTTTAAAATTTATTTATCATTTAGAAACAAAAACATAGGCGTAGGCAATGTGTAGCATTAACTGCGCACGGCGCTAAATACCAGAGGGTCCGTTGTTTATACTCTTTTAATGCATATTTGTGCCATTGGTTACCGCGCATCTCATATATAATATGTCTCTACCCCTTGCAATTTTTTTTGTTTCAACTCAAAAACCCCAAGCGCTTCCGGGTTATCAAGTTCATCCAGATAATCATTGAGGCAGTTTGCGCATCCGGATTACTTAATGCCCGGATTAAGTGTCCGGATAAAAAAATTGTACTGTAATAATAACATAATAATTTGTAGTTACGCGTTGTACATACATTTTTAGGTTCTCCTTTAAATAACTTTGATATTTATTTAGTTACTTTATAGATAAATAATGTAAATACACCAAACTTACATGTAACAGGAGGAAAACCATTTCCACAAAATCTATCCGTATTTAAGGGAGTGTTATTTGCATTTAAAATTGGCGCTGGAATAACAACAAAATCTGTTATACACAAGTTCCCTGTGATGGCGGCAGCTACAGTACCTATCGTTGCAGCACCCACTGCTAAGAAAGAATTTCCAGTTAAGCTAAATGAGTACAAGTCGCTTGTCTGAGACCACTGAATTGAACAGTACCCTAAAAAATGATCCCTATTAATTTTTGGTTAGATTTACGATGTGGCAAGCATGTTTTTTGCTGGAAACTGCCCGTTTCGTATGAGTTTTAAAAGAGATGAGTTAAGATGGGTGCAGGCTCGGGCGCACATTTTTTTAAGACAATTTCTGGTATGATATTCAGCTCAAATGATTTTTTGTTATTCAGAGAAGAAAGGATACGCTTAATCTTTCTGACTTTAAAAATAATATTGAACATTTTATGAGAAAGAAGGAAAACTGTTGGAATGGGAAAATTGACTGGAGGATCAAAATAAAATTGACAGCAAATTGTTTGGCAAATAGTTCGGCTTGCCTTTAAAGGTAGAAACAATTTCATCTTCACAAATATGGGGTAAAAAAGAATTTGTGCAAAAATTTGAACTAATGTTTTTGACAAAAGACCATAAGGATTTAGTCCATTAGAGCAAAAGAGGTCTTTATCTTTTATCTGATTGTTAAAACGGTCTTTGGCTTCTGAGAAGGTTTCATTATACTGATTTCTTGCTTGGATGCTAGCTTGTCGATTTTCGTGACTAGGATTTTAAAGAAACTTTTTGTGTGCTTGATTTTTGAAAGTCTTGCTTTGTCACTTTGTTTAGATTTGAAGGTTTGGGGCTCTTTTAGGTATGAAAAATTTAGGTCTTCATGTCCAGTTGAATTGTTTTGGTAAGTTGCGAAAAGATCATAAATAGGAAAGCAGGTATAAGAGGATCTCAAGGATAGATGGTAAAAAAATCTCTTAGACCATCCCAATCGGCCGAGTTGTAGGGCCTCACATGTATTCTATACATTTGAGGCCCTACAACTTGGCTCAGATCAGTGACGAAGCCATGATCTGAGCGACCAAGAAAAGCAGTTACTGATGCTTGGTAGAGTTCAGAGTTGGAAATAAGAAAAAGATCTAGAGTGTTAAAACTATGGGTGTAAACTCTGGGGAAGTAGGTAGATTCCATAATTAGATTTGTGAGCAAGTTACTGGTTGCAGAGGTTTCGGCTGCTCTACCTTGTGTGTCAATCTATGTAGAACCAAGTAAGTCCTTATTGCGAACATTTAAATCCCCGAGGAGTACTCCTTTGGCTTATGGAACTGGGCAATAAAATGTCAATCTTTATCGAAAAGAAATTAAAGAACTCAGAATGGGAATTGTCAGATGAGGACCGGTATATACATCATATAAATTTGGAAGAAGAACTAAAGGATACTCTAGCACATGCCAGATCGTTGAGAACGTAAGCACCTACGCCGCCATGAAGTCGAAAAGATAAAATGTGTGGGTTTTGGTAAGAAATAGTATGTAGGGTTTAAAAGATTAAAGATAATGGTAAACAGAGTTCACGTTGGAGTTAAATCCTCGTATATTTGTAAATGATATCAAACATTTCGATGGTGCCTCCCCAAATGCATCACTCACCCGGAGGTCGGACTGTAGGGATAATATACCTCCGAAATACTTTCAGAAGTGCCATCACAATCATTATTTTTAAATTTTGTGATAGAGAAAACGAAAAAGAAAAAAGAGGAAGAAGGAAAACTGACTCAGCCTCCCAGAAGTCGAAACGTCCGATAAGACTTACGAGTCCTTTAGAGGGCGAGTGAGGTGGTACCACCTCAGGCGAGAAAAAGTCCCTCTTCCATCTGCCTAATGTTACGATTTAACACTGGAAACCAAGGTAGCTCGGTTCCGTGGCATGACGATACCATACTGCGAGCAATAACTTTAATATTTTGACGTAGCTTTTTTTCTAAGAGGTGTGGTAACAAGTATGAATATTTTTCAATTTTAATTGGCTAAACTGAAAATTTACTAACCTGGAAACATATTTACACATACTCCATAGTTCATTCCGGCCAATTGCCTGGTACTATTTAAAAGACTGGTACTACCATAGTTAAAACTTCTTACGACACCAGTAAGAGTATTGTAGAACTGTAAACATCCCGATGGTGCTAAAAAGAGTGAAATACAATTATGGAAAAAACTTGGTCTAATTTAAGTTCTCAGTACTCTAACGGCCGAGTGATGATTGCGTTGTTAAATTTAGCAATGGACTTAGCAATTGTTAAAATTTTATCATAAGTGTTTACTTTTGCGGCCTAAACTCATTTTCCTATTTACTTTTTAACTAAGCCCCAAACATTTTCCATAACATTTAAATCGGACTACGTAAAGGTAAAAATCTGATACGCTGCTCTTCCATCCATTCATCGTAAAAATGAATTTTACGTAAACTTGCCCTATCGAAGTTAATAATAATTAAGATACAGGGTGTCACTCTTTTAATTTTGCTTTGTTTTTTCGTAATAATTTTTTAACTAAATAACATAGCGGTACAAAATTGGGGATCTAAGGGTTGTTTAAGAAATTCAAATTCGTCTATGCTTTTGATGTGGCCAGTAGAGGGCGCCAGCTACGGCCTACCGCCACTTGGTTTAGATGGCATTACTTTTTAAGGCTTACTAGATGGTCTTTTTTATTAAATAATGAGATACTAGAGCATTGAACCTTCCTTCGATAAAATAACATACACCAAGTCCTTGTGCACTCAGCCACCCCCAAACATTTACCGAAAATCGTCCACTACTTCTGTCCTGTCTGTTTACCTTAAGTATCCCATTGTAGCATGACTGAAACACTTTTTCATCGGTGAATATTATATTTTCCCAAAAAATCAGAGGTTCCAAATAAAATTGTAGAGCAAATCCAATGCGTTGTTCTTTATTTGCATTTGTTAAAAACGGTTTTAAGGCTGGCGGTTGCCAGCGCAATTCGGATATTTGCCTTATTCTTCGCCGTACCGTTCTAACCGATGCTGGGAAATTGCTTTCCGTTTTTGCTGTAACTACAGATTTAAATGGTTGGTTCTCAAAACATTTTTTGATCCAAAGTTAAGTTTCCCCATTTTAAAAAATAGGTATTCAGTAGAAGGTGGCATAAGCCTATTTTACGAAGGGGAAAAAGAATTGCCCAAGATTTAATGGCCATTACCGTAAAAAATTTAACAGGTTCTTGTTTGATTTACTTGCCTGAAAAGTTTCTAGAGCGACTTTTAGGTATAACGTAAGTGTATCAAACCGCAAACCGGGAGCGATTTAAGGAACATTAAAAAAAAAAGTTTGGTACTTCATATTCAGTCTAAAGGTTAGGTTCTACTTGCACCAGGTGAGTGCTAAAATATGCACCTTTGCAAAATTTGAACCTGTATGTTTTACCTTTTATGATATTAATGATAATTTTATTTTATTCCAAATTCAAGGTTAGTAAAGCAAGATGCAGCAAATTATATTATATTTTACCTGGCAAGCATCAGGCTGCTTTTCTATGGTAAAAGCACAGACGGTGCCCCCTGTATATGTAGCGGGAAATCCGGGGCTAACAAAATAGGTGTTGTTTAGTGCTGAACTGTCGCCACAGGTACGCTGAACTAAAAAAAACACGTAATTTGAAATGGTTTGCAGCTTTTATTCGGTGAAATTTGTAGCATTCTGCTACAAATTTCACAAATACCTAATTAAAAAAATAACTTTCCTGCATTAGCCTGACTGGCTTGAAAAAGTAAATTTTAGAGTAAAATCATAGGAAGAGAAGCAATTAGGTTCCTAAGAAGAGTTGGCAAAGAAATCTCTTAGTCATTTAAACTATGAGATCAAATGATGGCAGTATCTGCAGGGTATGACACGAAGTCAAGTACACACAACATCAAAAGTCTTGGACCCCACCGGTATTTTGTAATTTATTTCCTTTTTAAATAAAATAGTAAATGTTTTTTAAAGTATGTTCATTTGTGAAGTTATTTTTTCCAATAATAATATTGTTAAAAAAATTTAAACAATTATTTAAACAATATAAGAAATAAATTTGCATTTCTTAAGTAAATTCATTACAAAAAAAATTGACGAAACATTTTTTTGTCCAAGATCAATCAAGACACGAGTATGCATTAAAACAATCAAGCTGTTAATCGTTTCTTGAGGAATATTGTTCCATTCCTCTTCTGCCGCTGCAACTAACTCTTCCGCATTTTGGGGTGGAGTTAATACGGTTGTGAACCGCTCTAAAGACAGAATCCTACATGTTTTCAATCGGATTCATATCCGGCGAGAGCTGGCCAAATCTAATCGGCTGATATGTCCTTGTTCAAGTGCCTCATGAACCGTTCTTGCGCGATGTGGCCGGGCGTTGTCGTCCATGAAGATGAAATTCTCGCCTAAAATGTTGCGTAATAGATAAATAATGGGCCTGATGACACTTTCAACATAAACTCGACTTGTCATATTCTGAGGTATAGCAATAAATGGCGTTCGGCGATTGAACATGATTCCTCCCCAAAACATTACGTCCCTCCTTCATAGGGAGCAACCTCTCAAGGAA
Source organism: Listronotus oregonensis (assembly GCA_019359885.1). NCBI lineage: Eukaryota > Metazoa > Arthropoda > Insecta > Coleoptera > Curculionidae > Listronotus > Listronotus oregonensis. The sequence continues at coordinate 21,383 of JAHBCN010010918.1, read as the reverse complement.
AATTTAGTCTCCCTTGACGACCTGGCTCTCGCCAGACTCTTTGCCTGTTGTCATCACTCTGCAGTCCAATTCTGGTTTCATCTGTAAATAAGACCCATCGCCACTGCCCATTCCCTATGTTCTCGCGCCCTATGTAACCGGGTAGCTCGGTGTCTTGGAAGTGGAGGTCCTTAAAGGCCTTCTTGCACGAAGATTTGCCAGTGAGTTTTTTCTAACTGTAGAGGACGATATAATACAGCAAAACGTACCTTGAAGTGAGCTCAAGGGCTGGAGCTGAAGCAGTTCGATGTCTACGGGCATATTGAACCAAATCTCGATCCTCCCGTTCATGTGTTATTCGAGGTCGACCACTACGTGGTCTTCTTTCAACTGTCCCAAATTTTTAGTACCTTTGAACTATTCGCACAATTGACGATCTTGGAATGTTTAACATCCTGTGTATATGATGTTTGGAATGTCCAGCAGCATGCAGAGCAACAATTCTTGCCCTATCAAAACCATTAATTTCACGTCCTATCATAATTTTTGAAAGAAAATTATGAAATTTACTTTGCTAAATATTCAATAAAACTGACCAATATGTTCTAAAAATTTATAAAAAATCAAAAATATTTTATCTGTCAATATTTTTGATCTTGTTTATTTACCAAATAACTCATCTTTTTTGCCTAGCAACAAAAACGCATTAAACATACAGCAAATAGATTATATACTGGGGGTCCAAGACTTTTGATGTTGAGTGTAGTTTCTGATGTTCAGTGGAGGTAAAAGTTGAAAGTAAGAAAAAAATCTGATAGTGTAGTGCATTTCATGATAGGATTGAAGAGCGAGTTATGGTTGCGAGAGTTATAGCTGCTAAGAGTGACTTTTTGTATATTCCAACCAATCCTAAATACATTTTTTTAGTTGTCCTTTAATTTTTAATCAGTTCTTGTATATTACAGCTTTTATATTTGTTGATACAAAAGTATTTTCAATTGTTACTACTTACAAACGCAACATCTTCCAGCCCCATTAGCACAATTGTTAGTATAAGTTCCATCTTGAAATCCACATTCTCTCCTAGTGTAACAGGTACCAACCAAACCACTTCCACCGTCACATGGATCGTTGGCAAAACGTACTAAGCCCGTACCCCAAAAAAATGGCAACCCTAAAACAAACAAAAAACAGAAAGTAATAAAATTAACAGACTCATTTTCTTGAGGTAGGTTGTTCTATTCGTAATAAATTGTGGATACATTGATCAACAGAAATGTCGAGATTTTGCAGTTGATCAGAATAGAATCTATGAGACTGTAGACAGTACAGGGTGTTAATTAAGTATGGAGCCAAACTGAAGGGTATTACTTCTTACCTTAATCTAAAACATAAACAGGGTGTAAAAGAAAAACAATTAGTATCGGGATGTTCCAATTAGGATTAAAATACTTTAGGGACCAGTTAGTGTGCCAGACACATTCGTGACGGCGCGACCGCTTGACACCTTTCCCATCATGCATTTTTTTGTATTTTGGAACAGTCCACGAAGGCTAAGGCCTAAGTACTATAGTACCGTGAGTGTCTGAAGTGTGGTAATAGGAAGTTTATTTACACAAGACTTAAATATTTGGAGATTTGGGGGAAAAAACTTCGGCGGATAGCAGGTTCCATAGTCTGGACACTCTAGGGATAAAGGAACGAACAAAGTTCGGGGCCTCCCAAGTTGAACTGTCAAAGGATGCATAAAAGTAGCACTACGTGTTGGTCTGTTAGGAGCTGCCAAAGCAGGAATTATACTGGCAAACTCTTCGGAGCAGAAGCCGTCTTCTCTTGCCCACCGACAGCTCGACGATACATACAGAGTATACAGATTAGAAGGAGAGAAATAATTTCTGGCTCAAAAGAGGAATTTAGGCTTTTTTAAAGCAACTGAGGCTATGGATGTAATGTGTTAAGGTTACTTTTCAAAGTAACACCCACAAGATTAAACGATTCTTTGTTCTGCAGAACTCACTCATATGTAGCGGATAAGTAATGGCCGACTTTTTTCGCGATAGCGAACATGACTGTGTTTTGGAGGCATTAAACTAGACAAGATTTTTGGCGCCCCTATCCAAGATTACTTAAAGGTCTTGTAAAAGAGATATCTGCATTGACCTGCGCTTGTTTTTCAAATTATAATTACAGGGTGGTTTAAGAAATTGAATGTTAGAGTGAAGGATCACTAGGTTTTGGCCCTTTTTTTGATTTTAGAATTTTCAAACCAAAAATTTATTAAATGGGATAAATCCAAGTTTTTTATGACCTGTAAATTTGTTTCGTGGTGTCAATTACCAACGAGTAATCGTAAAATCGTCATTTTTTTTTTAAATATGTTTACTAGTTTCCGTCTATATTTTTTCATAGTTTAACAACTTCTCTAAAGGGCATAATTAAAATTAGGCAGTTGAACAATTTTTTTTAATATTCCGTCTTAAAAATTTCGAAAAAAAAAATTAGTGCTACCTTGTAGATATATATAAAAATGAGTTACATGTCAATCTGTCTATGTAAATTTTTGTCTTGACATTGATTGATTGATTGATTGATAAAGTAAATACACAAGTTGAGGTTTTGTCCGCCTCGACACTGTAGCCTACAGGGCTTGTTGTATCTCTTGTGTATTTGTTCCAGTTAAAAAGGTTTGACACCTTAGACAGGTGTAGTAGCCTTTTACTGTTCTTTTCTGGTCTCCAGCCTCCTGGTGGTTAATGTCCACCATGAGGTTTTGATTTGTTCTCCAGTATGTAAGTGTAGGGCACTCATATATGATGTGAGAGGCTGTCTCTTCCTCTTCGTCACATAGTTGCAAATGGGTTCTTCTCTATAGATGCCCATAGTGTGCATATGCTTTCTTAGGGTGCAGTGTCCGGTTATTATCCTGTCACTATTCTAATCTGTTTCCCTTTATTTAGTTTTAGTAGTTCACTTGTCAATGCTTTCGATGGTGAGTCCAACATTGATTTACTGTGATTTTGCCTTGGAATGTGGTTCCAGTATGACTGATGTTGTGTTTGAATCCACCGAGTCATGTAGCCACGAACCGAGGCTTTTGGTATTCCAAAAACAGGTTCAGGACCCACAAACATTGCTGCGGAGCCTCCTGGCCAGGAAGTCTGCATTTTCATTGCCCTGTATTCCCCTGTGTCCTGGCACCCAGGAAAGTGTAACTTGTTGTGGTTAGCCAGGTTTAGGAGGCATTGCAGACAGTTCAACCAACCTTGAGTTGACTTGTTGGGATGCCAAAGCTTTTATGGCCGCTTGACTATCAGAGAAGATAGTAATGTCCCTGCCCTTAATCTCCTCCTCAAGTTCTCTCGCAGACAAAGTTCAATGATTATATTTCCGCCTGGAAAATAGTGGCATATTTCCCCAGGAAGCATAAGCATTAAACCTGGGGGTCATACCATGTATTCCTGCGCCGGCTCCATTGTCAGTCTTGGATCCATCGGTATACCAAACCAAATTCCGAGACTGACCAGGAGATCGTTCACTACATACTCTTGTTGATAGTTGTCAGAAATTAAGGTTATCAGTCAATATCGGTCAAAATGGTTTATCCAGACGAAGAAAAACGCCACATTGTCTCAGGCTACGTTAGAAACAATAAAGAAGAGGCTTAAATAACCTTAAAATAAATGCCGTTAAAAGATTGACGAGATTGCAGAATGTCTCTCTATTTTTCACCTGCCTATATGAGCAGGTGAAAAATAATTATCAACGGCTTTATGGGTTCACATGGGTGAAAAACATATTTTTTTCGAAATTTTTGGGAACTAATCTCTCAACTGCCTCAATTTTTATTGAGCCTATTAGAGACATTTTCAAACTATAAAAAAATATTAACAGAAACTAGTGATCCTATGTAAAAAAATTGACGACTTTGCGATTACTCGTTGCAAGTTGAAACTATGAAAAAAAATCTCAGTTCATAAAAAACTGTGAGCTTTGAAAATTTTAAAATCAAAAAATGGGCCAAAAACTGGGGGTTCATTCTCAATGGATCAAATTATACTTTTAATATACCGTTAAATAAATAAATCGTTGTTTTACCCAAAATTGAAGCCCCATTTAATTTTATTGTTGTTTTATAATTTTATAAATACGGGCGTTTTTGTTACTTTTTTGCCATAGGGCGTAAAAGTGAAATTTTATGCCCTCAAATGGAAGCGAAAAATTATATTTTACCCCCAGTCGTACAAAAATGTTTTCCTTAAAGCTAATAGCATCTGGTTAGTGGTGTAGTCTAGTCGAGAAGTGTGTTTCCTGCGAAAAATTGTTAGAAGGCTTCAAAAATGCAAATCCGAGAAAGGTGTTTTAGGGATTTTTTCTGCCAATAAAAATTGCAATTGTTATTAACAAAAAACGAAAAAAAGCCATATTGACTTTTGATGATATCTCAAAACCAATAAGAGATAGCATAAATTACAAAAAAGAATTTCCGATAAAAAAGTCCAAACTCCCGGAGTTCTATCTCCATTATTTATAATTTTAATTTAACGCTGAAAATGGGCCTCCACGCGACCTTTTTGGTTGTGCGCTTGGCGCCAACACGGAGTACGCCACACTAAATATTTTTTTATTGTATTATATATTAATTAAAAAAAAATAAAACATCGGGGTTTATTCAAACAACTTCAAAGAATTTATTCCCCTTAAAAATTAACTTAAAGTTTGTTTTTCAACAAGTTTGACAATTGTCAATTAACAAAATTGTTTTGAACTTTCGTCCTCCTTGTACATTAAAAAAAATGCATAAATAATTGTTGTATAAATTTTTCGCTTTCTAAAGTCCTCATATACATACTTAACAAAATAACGCCATAATAATGTTTAAAAATTTCATCCTTTGTTTAAAATAATTTTATAACTTTGACAATAAATGAAAATTTAGAGTAATATTGTCAAAGTTATAAAGTTATTATAAACAAAGCTTAAAAACTTTTAAAACTTTTATGACTTGATTATGTTAGGTATGTATATAGAAGGGCTCCACGACGAAAATTTATATGACAATTATTTAAACATTTTTTTTAATGTACAATGAAGACAGAAGTTCGAAACAATTTTGTTATTTAACAATTGTCTAACTTAAAAAAAAAATAATTTTGAGTTAAATTTTCAACGGAAATAAATTCTTTAAATACATATACATACATACATACATAAAATACACTATAATTTTTTAAAATTTTTCAAATAATATTTAATACCAAACAAAAAATTATGTAACGTACTAGGTTTTGACGCCGAGCGCGCAACCAAAAATGTCGCGTGGGGGGCCATTTTCAGCCTTAAATTAAAATTATAAATAATGAAAATAGAACTCCGGAAGTATAAACTTTTTTATTGGAAATTTCTGCCTTTTTAAAGATATTTTTCGCAATATATGCTATCTCTTATGACTTTTGAGTTATCATTAAAAATCGAAATTGCTTTTTTAGTTTCGTTTTTTGTTAAATTGTGTATTTCATTTGTAAATTTATTTAAAATTATTTTAATTTAGCTTAATTTCTATTTGACTTACACACAAACTGTCTGGAGGTCCTATTAAGGGCGTAGTTGCCCTTTTCGAACATAACCATTTCATTTTTTTCAGATATACCATCACTTAAAACGAAAAATATCGCCAAAAATACACCAAAAATTAACTCCACCTTTACGGTTTGCATTTTGTCTTACACCAGAACAGTAGGTATATTCATAATCACATAAATTTGTTTGAATTAACACCTTAGTATTTAGTATGACCCGATTATGAAGATGTTAAGTGATAATTTGTGGTTAAACTAGACCAAATATGCTAACGGCACTATGAGACCTATGCATTTAAAAATGAAGGTGGAATAATAACGTTACTTGTTGATATTGGTAGACTGGCATACCAGGTGGAAAAATTTACCTATTTTTACTAACAAACGGTTAGTTTAGTATAAGAAAACACAGTGTCAATAGGTTACAAATTTAAAAGATCAATTTTATGATTGATTGTGGTTCTTGGGTAGCTAAATATGAAAATACCGGGTGGTGCATCGCCAGACTGGCCATAGGAAATCCCATGTAAATTTTGATACATTGAAATATTGGCTCCCCTATTGAATTTACAACAAAATTGTATTAGACTATTTTGAAGACGTTGATAAGATTAGCTCACATACTATGTTTCGTTTTTTTCTGATAAGGCAATTAAAAGTTATTTAAGAAAAACTATTTGTAAAATTGTTGCATACCTGCTACATACCTTAATGAATCCACCAGTAATAAATAAAATGTCTGGTCAACTTTTTAATTGACGTTTTACTTTGTATTAGTTATTTCAACATGTTTTAGAGTATTGAAGAGAAAATAATGGTTGCAATCATTTAAAAAATACAAGTAATTACATGGAACTACATAATGAGATTTTTACATAATTGAACAATTTTATAGGACGGTGAAACACACACTTAAAAACTGTCCAAAAATACGTTTTAACGCAACACATTGAAACTTAAAGCTAATGTTTTTAATTAGGTGCTCAAACATACCTCCGTTTACTGCTAAGCAATATCCTAAACGAATATAAAATTCAGTTCTTTCATTATGAAGTTGAGATGCCGATAGTCGATCGCACGCCGCTGAAACTTTTAATTCTTCTAAATTTTGATAACTCAAATTTGTATAAATAACATTTTTGATATGACCCCAAAGGAAGAAGTCGTTTGGCGGAAGATCAGGAGACCTAGCTAGCCAATTTATGGTGTAATTTGGTCCTATATGAGTCCATTGAAAACATTTTGAACAAATTCCCTTACTTCTCGTGAATTGTGTGCAGGACAACCATCCATTTGAAACCAAATGTCTTCAATGTCAGGTGCAACTTCTTTCAATGCCGGCCCCACTTGATTTTGTAATAGTTCTAAAAAAGTTTTTGTCCCAAATTGTGATTCAAGAAAAAAGGTCCAATAATTCGATGTCCAAATATACCCGCCCAAACGTTTACCTTTTAAGGGTATTGAGTCCTTGTAGATACAAATCTGTGTTCATTTTCTTTGCTCCAGTATCTGATGTTTTGAACATTTGGTTCATTGTTTAATGTGAAGGTGCATTCGTCACTAAAACAAATATTGCGTAAGAAGCCCCTATCGTTATTCGCCATTTCCATAACTTTAAAACAAAAATCTGCCCTTCGGATCTCATCGCCTTCCCTTAATTCCTGATCTCTTTGATATTTGTACGGATAATATTTATTTTTCTTTAATCTGCGTAGTACTGTGCTGTGATCCTTTCCTACAACTTTGCCAAGAAGCCTGGTGCTAATTCCTTTATTTTCTTCTACATGAAGTAAAACATCTAAATCGGTATTATTTTCTTGAGCTCTTCCATCGAGTACATTATTATTTCGCTCTAAGCAGTTGCATTTATTCATAACAGTACCTTTTGTCTCAAACTTATGAACGATATTTTAAACTGTTGTCGTAGAGAACATGTCGGATACTAATCGATAACTATTTTCCATGTAATACTATTTAATCATTGTTATTTTCTCTTCAATACTGTAAAACATTTTGAAATACCTAATATAAAGTAAAATGTCAATTAAAAAGTTGACAAGACATTTTATTTTATTACTGGTGGATTCATAAGGTGTGTAGCAGGTATGCAACGATTTTACAAATAGTTTTTCTTAAATAACTTTTAATTGCCTTATTAGAAAAAAAAATTAGAATGTGAGCTAATCTTATCAACGTCTTCAAAATAGTCTTATACAATTTTGTTGTAAATTCAATAGGGGAGCCAATATTTCAATGTATCAAAATTTACATGGGATTTCCTATGGCCAGTCTGGCGATGCACCACCCTGTATAAAGTTCTATTAAATTTGGCCTTTTGTTTTTTAAAACGGTTTTTCTAACAAGTGCAAAAAGTAATACCTTTTCGCACGCGGCTGCCAAGAGCGGAAAAGTTACTTTCCGCAAGTGTTTTAAAGATTTATGATTAAAATATTATTTATTAACGAGGGAATTTATACACTAATTATTATTTTTAACATTTATAGTAAAAGTGCAATTGGTCGCGTTTTGCAAATTTATTGCTGACGCGAGTTGCTTTTCTGTAGAAAACGTTGACGGCGGCGGCGTTGGGTTTTTGATGAGCCAATCTTCTGCAACTATGAAATAAGTTTCTCGAACCGAGAGGTTTAGTACATTGGAAGATGGCATTAACGGTTGTTTGTGGATAGTGGAAGGTGTTTCGGTAAAATTGAGTGTTTTGTTTGAAATATCCTTTCTAAAATTTGTTGAATTCTCGAGGTATCCTTCAGCGACTTTTAGCCTTCAAGACGTTTAATGTTGGATATTTGTTCTCTGAAGATTGCGAGAAAGGTTGTAGAGGACCGGCGAAAGCTATGCCCAGTATACAATTCCGGGTTAGGAAGAAACTGGCATACTTTTAATAAGATTCAAAATTTCCATTTTTGGCATCTCCAGAAATGACAAAACTTCTAGAGCTGTGATTTTTTGAGTCTGGGATGTGTATCAATACTAAATTTCCTTGGTCTTCAATATGGTCCAGACATATTTTTGTTAACTTCTCTCTACGAGAAGCGCCCGCTAAGCCAAAAATCGTAGCCACTTTTATATGTCAATAAGTATCATCTGGCGCTTCACGCATAAATTTCGATATTTCGTCTTTTAAAAAGACTTTAGCCTTTTTGGGTCTAAAACCAACGCTTTGTTTTTTAAGGTAGACCGTCACTTTGAAAAACTTGCTTAAATCCATGTTCTTTCGTAACTTAATGATACATTTTGGCATAGAGTATCTAGACTTGGGTTTACATGTTTTTGATAAATAAGAGAAATATGCCTTCTTTAAAAGACTTCACACCCTTACTTTGACACCAGCTCTCAAACATAACAAATTCTTTTTCATACCTGTTACGAGATTTCATGGGCAGGAGATCTATACTTGCTATTTTTGCTGCTTCGATAATCGATGCTGGTAAATCGTCGTCAGAATCCACTGAAAATGTTTCTCCAATTTGGTTGAAAAATGCTTGATAGAAAATTAATTTTTGATAGATGCATAAACAATTAGCGCAGGGCGTTCTTCTAGACACAGTCAGATAAATGACATTATCAAAAGAGCTCTGATTTTAGCTGAAAATCCTTCTGTATTAGAGCCTCTTGGAGTTTGCAGAAGCGATGGAAAACGGGTAGATGGAATGACCTTAATTCCCTGGAAATATGGAAAACAATTACTTTGGGACGCTACTTGCAGCCATACACCTGCAAAATCCTATCTGGACAAAACTTCTAATTTTGTAGGTTCGGCTGCTCGTATTGCCGAGAATAAAAACATCTGAAATATAAAGAGCTTGAAGAACGCTTTATCTTCATTCCTTTTGCTGTTGAAACTTTTGGTCCTTTGGGTGATGAGGCTAAGGGTTTTCTTAATGAAATTTGCAAACAATACAATGCAAAAAATCTCGAAGTTTCATCATCCAAAGAATTGGTTTAGCTGTGCAACGGGGTAATGCAGCATCGGTCCTAGGAACAATCCAGGAAGACCTAGGACTTGATGAAGTTTATGATGTTTAAATATAGATTAAGTTATTTATTTAATTTTAGAATATTGTTATTTGGTATTTATAAGATTATATATCTTATTTATTTACATGTAATAACAATTAGTTGGTTTATGGATTTTTTGATATTTATATGGAGTTATTAAAAATATGTACTAACATTTGGTAAATTAGGATTATTTTATTTTATTTATTAAATGTTATAAAAAGACTGCATAATTACAGCAAAATTCATTTTCTTCAAATATATAACTATCATAAGAAAAATTATGCATTAATTTATAATTAGATACTAATTTATGTTCCAAATCTACAAGATTTTACTTTTCCGCACTAAAACGGGAAAAAGTTATTTTCCGCACGCAGATTCAAGCGGAAAAGTATAGTTTCCGCACTCTTGTAGAAAAGAGTATAAATAAATCAAATCTTTGTTTTCCAAGGCAAAGCAGATTTTACTATAAAATGAATATTTAATTAAAAACTTAAATATTTTTTAAAAGGCTGAACAAAATGGCAGCAAATTATAAATTTTTAAAAAGGGGATGGATAGGCCTTGCATTCTAAATAAAAATATGTGTTTTATTTAAAAAAAAGTTAACTTATTTATTTTTCTTAACTTTCTGATGTTCATTTGTTTCTTTTGTTATGCTCAGAAGATAATAAAGGAAAAACTATAAAACTCATTTACAAGAAGTTTTTCTATCCTTTTTAGTTATCGTTATAAATCAAAAAATAAATAAAAACCCTGTACCTTACGTAATTTTTAATATTTAGCTAGACTTAAATAAACGCACTGTATAAACATTTTTAAAGAGCAGTCTAGTATTCTTAATTATGTTTCATATGGTCACGAATAAACATTTATACGAACCCATAAATTTTAGGATTAAATAACGCGCAAAACCACGAACATTTTCAAGGTATAGCAATACCGATCTATATATTTTACAGGTATAAAATTATCCCCTCGATAGTTAACCTATTAGCACTGTAAAACAAAACCAAAAGGTCATGAATCGCAATAAAATCTTAGAGGAATTAGTTCCTAGAGTTTTCTTAAACGACTCTATAGAAGCGGAATTTTTTTGACATTGACAGAAAAACTCTGTCAATTGTCATGGTTAGTTTTTATTTCTACGTTTGTTTTTAATAATCTAGTTTGTTTACCTTAATGCAGGTCGGTTTTCATTTTTTTTTGCAGATTATTTTTGGCAAAAGGCTCCAAATTTGATTGTAATTGCTGGGTTACTTCTGTTTTTCTATCGTATTTGGTATCCTACCTTATGCTTTATGTTGCTTTTACCCCTCGTAGTATTGTGTACTAAAAAATTAACATTGTTATTTGGGCAGCGTGGGTAGGCAACTCAAAATGTGTAACGTTGTTGCCAGTTTAGGGGCGAAAAAATTTCCCTAGAATTAGCAGCGATGCGCGTGCGCCCACTGGTACTTTTTGAGAAGGACGAAGGGCCATCGGCCATGTTTTACCATTGGCACTTTCACGTCATTCTTCAAGCTGAGAACTAGGAAAATTTGCAGCTACTGGTATTCAAGCCATCTTTATAGGATTTGTGCTGCAAATTTCCCAAAAATCTTTCCCGATTTAAGTTACCTTTGGTTTTGTGTGAATTTTGTTGGTTTGCGTTGCCTTTTTGGCTGTTTCGGGAAAGAAATCTGCATTGCAGGACTTGCAGTTCGACGCCGCAGGGATCACGTGTTAGTTGAAAATACCCCTTAACATCTTGGGGTTCTTCGGACGGGCCATTATTCTGCTGGGCCATTAATTTTTTTGAAACAGTTTTCGCTTTGGTTCAGAGGGGCCATCAATTTGGTAGAAGTTTTCTTGGGACGGGTCAGAGATAGTGACCATTTAACTGGTCAATGTGTTGTCTGTAGTTTTGGACACCATCGCTCTTCACGGTGTAGTGACTGGCACACACGCCATCACTTGGAATCGACAAAACAGGCAACATTAAAATTAACACACTAACAATTCTTATTTATAACTTTTCAATTTAGAATTTAGGACTCTACCGTTAAATTTTTTACCATATTGTTTTTAAATCACTTGCGGCCTTTCCTTTTATTTTAATTGTAATATTATTTTTTTTTTTGGTAAATCTGGTCATTAAATTATTGTTAATTAGATAATTATAAGCGGTATTCTTATATATTTTTTTATATTTTATATATTTTTTTGTAGACTTATATTTAAAAATTTATTCTTTTCATCATAGTATAGAAAATTTAACAGTTATTCAGCGCATTCACCATTTTATCTCGATTATATATATATATTTTTATAAACTTTTAAATTATAAATTTAAATTTTGTAATCTTATAACCCAGCGCATTCACCATTTTATTTTGAATATTTTTTTTGTGTAAACTTTTAACTTTTAAATTACAAATTTATAATAAATTATATTAACTAGTTGTTTTAAATATAGTGTTTTATTTGGCTCGCCTAGTGTCTCCTTTTTCTAATGTTAATATTGTTTAGTAAAGTTTTTCTTGTCTTTGAGTGGTAGTAAAGTTGAACGAGAGTTCCCAATTAAATCTTGGAAGGTCTCTGCTAGGCCTGGCACCAAAAGCAGTGGCGCCCAGTTTAACCCCCCCTACTCTCCGGCAAATGAGTTAGGGCATTTTTGCACGCTCTCTCTGCTAGCCACCTTCAGCTTTACTGTACTTTTGCTATTTAATTGTTATTAATTTTATTTAAAGAAAAATAAAAAAAAAATATTTTTTTTAAAGGCTGCCAACGGCCAAATAAAAGTTGGGAAAGTGTTTTTAGGCTAAAACACTTGGGCTAAAGCAACTGCATGACACAATCCCTATATACATATACATTCATTGACAATAGAATAAATCCTTAATTCTACTTTTGCATAAAAAACCACAAGAAATGTTTAAATATTTTCTTTTACAAACCTCAGTAAAGTTTGATTTTTAATGCATGCTGTCAGTGTCTAAAATGTCATTTTTGACAATAGTGTTAAAAGTAATTACTTTTAGCACTTGTGCTAAAAGTGATTTACTTTTAACACAGATAAGAAATTACAGAAACGCAATACATGGATCAAAATAAATTATTTATTTAATTAAAAGTACAATTACTAAAAATACAATTAGAATAAGAAACCCCATGGCCAATCTCATTGGTGGTTGTTACTTTGGTAAGATATGTTCCCGGGCAGGAAGCAATGTCATTCACCAAAGTTTTGGACAAAATTTGATCACCAATTTTGTTTTTCTCTTGTAGCGAGTCTTTAATACAACTCTCTGCTACTGTACTGGACTTCCATCCACCGTGTCTCTTAATTGTAGTCCAGAGTCCGCCAAAAAACTAACTGAGGAACGTCGGAAGCAATGTCCACTGTAAAGATGGGAATCAGGCAAATTTAAAAATTTAGCCATTTGGGCAAGCTTTTTACCAAATGTGTTATTTCAACTGGAGTAATGCCACATTTATTCTTTAAGCATCTGATAAAAACTCTTAAATGTTTTATTATTTACTGGACGAAGGGTTATGTACTTTTATGATAGTTTATATACAAGGTACCACTAATTACAAAGGTTCGTTGCACATTAGTTTTTGTGTCTGGTATATGCACAATTAGTGTAGTTCCCAAATCTTCGATGTTATTTAATGTCAAATAACAAAGTTCTTTTCGACGACAGGCTCCAAATACACCGAAAATTGCGGTTACTTTTTGCATAAGATATATTTTATCCGGGGCTTCTGCAAGGAATTTGTCGATTTGTTTCTTGTCAATATTTTAGACTTTTTCGGTCGATATCCTTTACGCTTTTGCTTTAAAAGGCAACTAGCTTGTAATATCTGCTTATGTCCTAATTATTTATGTTTATCATTGGCTTTAACATGCAGTAATTTGACCAGAGCGTAGACGATTTCCATATTTTGGTTTTTCTTCAAAGCACGCAAGAAGCAGTTTTTTACTGGCATTCTTGCCAATACCATTTTTCTGATCACACCATTTTAAGAAACAATCGTATGTAAATTCGTATTGTTGCTTTGACTTACTAGGCAATAATTCAAAAGTAGCTTTATTGGCAGCTTCTTTGATTTCCTCGGGAAAAATTCATTTTCATGATCTCTTTCCATCGAATTGTTCCCTTCACAAAGAAAAGAGCACTAAGGGCACTCAGATGTCCAAAGCTCAATGGAGTGGAAATCCCCTTCTCAAAAGAGGTTAAGTATCTAGGACTCACTTTTGACCAAAAGATGAACTGGGGACCACACCTCAACAAACTTGTGCAGAAGGCAAAAATTGCCCTCGGGAGATGTCGCAGACTTTGTGGAAAAAGCTGGGGACTTAACCCAAAGATGAACATGTGGTTGTATAAAATGGTAATAAGACCCATGATAACCTATGGTTCAGGTGCCTGGGGGGCAAGAGTCTTACAGACCATAGCAATCAGACAACTTCAAAGTGTGCAAAGGCTAGCATGCGTATGCATCACGGGAGCTATGAGAACAACTCCAACCGCAGCCCTGGAAGTGCTGCTAAACCTGCCGCCACTCCACATCTACATACAGGGGCAAGTAAAGGCGGTACTCTATAGGCTCAAAGGAGGTCAAAGTCCAATCATAGAACACCGAAGGACTCCAAGATGGGAAATAGAGGAGGACCAAGAGGTCAGCTCATTGTTTGAGATGCCCTCAGACAGGACAACCCCTCGTTTCATTTTCAATAGACACTTTCGTATTGTCATACCAGATAGGGAGGACTGGAAGGAAGGCCCTCCAATCAAAGCCGATCATATCTGGTATACAGATGGCTCCAAGACCAACAAGGGTGTAGGAGCTGGCATCTATGGAGATAAGCCTAGAGAAAAGGTAATCTTAAGTCTCGGTCAGCACGCCACGGTTTTCCAAGCGGAAATCGCAGCAATAGTGCATTGCGCCGTGAGGATTAAAGAAAAAGGGAGTAAAGGAAAAAATATCGTCATTTATTCAGATAGCCAAGCGGCCTTGAAGGCCATCAGTTCCCATAAAGTTACTTCCAAACTAGTCGGGGACTGTATACAGGCCCTGGAAAAAGTCGGCTTGGAAAACAAACTTACGGTAGCCTGGGTACCAGGCCACGAGGGCCATCCAGGTAACGAAGAGGCCGACGACCTAGCCAAAAGAGGATCAGCCGCGGAAATGATAGGCCCGGAGCCATTCTGCGGTATCTCGGCAGGTCTCTTCAAAGCATCTATTAAGAGTTGGGTAGACAGACAGTTTCAAAGCTGGTGGGTACAAACACCGGGACAACGACAGGCAAAGCAGTTCATTAAGACCTGCTCGGCCAAGTTTACATCGGACCTACTGAGCCACAGCCGTAAGGTCGTAAGGATAACGGTAGGTCAACTAACAGGTCATTGTAAACTCAACAAACACCTGGAAAGAATGAACCTGGTGGAGGATAGCCTGTGTAGGTTCTGCCAGGAGGCAGAAGAAACAGCCCTACATGTGTGGTGCCATTGCGAAGCACTATGCAGGCTTAGGTTTACTAGGCTTGGGATGGAGAAGTCAAAACCGGCAAGTTATATGGAGTGGCCAGTGTCGAGACTCTGGAGTCTAGTTAAGAAGACGGGCTTGGACAAGGTACTCTAAAGAACGATAGGAGAAACCACAATAAATCTGGTAAGGTTGCAGTGGTGGAGGTCATTTTTCGCCATCTCCGCTCAAATAATCTAATCTAATCCATCGAATAAGAAATCGTGATTATTTGATGTTACTTGTCAACGAAGACAAATCAACAAATTCGATTTTTTTTTACTTTAGTACCTTATTTTCATAAATAAATTAGATGAAATTAGATTTTATTAATAATAATATCGACGATATAAAAATCAATAATTTGGACTTTATGGTGTTTGTCAAAAAAAATAGTGTATGATATAGGTGCTAGAAGTGATTTTATTTTGTTTGAAGGCATGGAACACTCCGCCTTCGGCGTCGTGTTCCAAACTTCCCTTTTCACAAAATAAAATGTCACTTTTACCACTTATATCATAAATAACTATTTAATTTATTACCATAGTTACATATGAATATAATATACAGGATGATTTTTTTAAAGGTTAGGGATATGTTGAAAACCGTTTTAAAAATTTTTATGTTCGGATGACGTAGTAGGTACAGGGAGGCATATTTATTCATCCTTTTTAGAGAAGTGAAAGTAAAAAAATATATAATGTCTTTACTTAAGAATATTGACGTGTTAATCATAATTTCTATGGAAACACGTTTTAGTCCAGTTAAAATCTCCGATTGATTTCTAAATTCAATGAAACTATCTTTAATTATAATTCCACAACCAATAGAGCGCAAGCTTTTTTTACACGCAGACCTAGATTTTTACGTATATTCGAAATAAAAAATAAAAAACACCTCATTTTGTTTAAAATTTCAAAGTTACACCTCACTCCCCTAGAAGGGTGTAAAGAAAAAACTGTCAAAAATAACGTAATATGTCCCCCTGTGTCTACCACGTTACCAAAATTTTATAGAAATTTTTCAAAAATTACTCTGTATGAACTTTTTCAGTGAACTGATAACTATTCAAGTAAGTATGGTGATTTTTTAAGGTATTCAATCTGGGGTAAGAAAATCGGATTTTTTAAAATTTAAATTAGTTAAAATAATAAATATGGTTAATTAAAAAAAATATATATTATTTACTTATTTCAAATCGTTACTTTTATATTTGACATGATTAGACATAAAAAATGCTACAAAAATTATAATAAGGCAATAAACAAAATACTACGGACAATCTAGAAGTTTTTTCAAACTGATTTAAACGATAAACATCTTAAGTAAATAGTGCCAAATTTTTAGCCATTACTCCTCTACATGGTTTTATTTTTAATCAAGAAATAAAGAAAAATCATAAAATAGACTCCGGTTTCTTACTTACAAACAATTAAATATTTTTTATGCAGCAGCTTTAGTTTCCTGCTATATAATACGCCCTTTAATATTCTGTTTTTAGTAGAACAAAATTTTAACGCCTGATAATACGGAGAAAAAGAAAGAATGTTTAAAATTATTTTATTAGCAGGAATTTTTGCTTTAGCTGTGGCTAAGCCTGGAGGGTTTGGAGGCTACGGCTACGGAGGTAAGTTTAGTATTTTTTCTAATATTACCATACATAAGAGTTTGGGTACACTTTTTAATTTTGCGTTTTTATAAAGTAACTACGTGCAATTTACCTTATTTTTATAACAACTCCAATTTTGTGAATAGCTTCCAATAAAATAATTGTAACATTTAATATTAAGCACTCCACGCTTTTTTACTATACTTGAATTAATTTTTTAATAAACTAATATTTATTTTAATCTTATTTTAAATTATTTATTTAAAATTAATTATTAAACTTTTTGTCACTGTAACACGCTCTTTATACGTAAAAAATATTTTCCACTTTTTTGCTATAAAAGCGTGTTTTTTAAATTTCTTTAACGTATAATTTATTTTTTTATTTTTTAATCTCAAAACAACATTTAAATTAATCTTAATAAGAGCCTTAATTTTGTAGGGTGCTTCATTTGAAACGAATATTTTACATTTACCGCGAGCACATAAAAATTTGATTCTTTACATCGAAAAACAAATTTCTGAAATTTAAGCCCCAAAGTCGTAACTTTAAAACTTCCTTTGGTTAAATTTTTTATTTAAATTAAATCAGTCACAATCTGTATATAATTAAAGACTTATATAAAGTATTATTTTTTTGTATTGAACGATTCTGAACATCATCTTAAATCAAATTTTGCAAAAATGTGATGCATTTTAGAAGAAAAATTAAAATAACAAATTTTTAGAAAATTAATTTTATCGAAAATAATCTGTAATTTAGATATAATACGACAAAACATAAATTTTTCGATTGAATGATGATGAAGTTTTACTGTTTTAGATTTTCTAACGCTTATGAAAACTTTTGTTAATTTTTGAAAAATTAAACTCCTATAGAGTAAGAGAAAAACCTTAGAATTATAAGATCTTACCTGATGAAAAATACAGCAAGTATTATTAAGAAACGAAAAACCATAAAATTTATCGATTTAAAATTTCAATTTCAGGTTGGAGTACCGCAGGGCAGTGTCTTGGGACCCATTCTCTTTATAATATATTTGAATAATATTACAGAAATATCTAAAAGTTATGAAGATTTTTGTCAACTAACAAATTTTGCAGATGATACAAGCGTGTTGGTGAATGATGGCAATATGCTTAATCTTAAAATAAAAACAAAAAATATAATGCTGCAGGCAGGCGACTGGTTTACAAAAAATAAACTCATCATGAATAGTAGTAAAACAAATGCCATTGTATTTAAAACCAACAGGTCACGAATAGATGAACCAAATATAATAAAACTAGAAGATGATTCTCTGGGCTTAAAGGGAAAGACAAAGTTTTTGGGTGTAGTTATAGATGATGTTCTTTCATAGGAGCATCATGTCGAGTATGTCAGACAGAAATTAAATTCAGTGTGCTACAGCTTTCGAGTCTTATCAAAATATACAGATGTTCGAACAAAAAAGATAATTTATCATGCAAATTTTGAAGTTCACATTCGATATTGCATAATCTTGTATGGAAGTTGCAGAGACATAGACAGATTGTTTATTTGCCAAAAAAGAGTTATAAGAATTATGTTTGGAATGAATTTTAGGGAATCATGCAGGGGTAAGTTTCGGGAAAATAGACTGTTGACTGTGACTGCAATTTTCATACAGGAGTGCATATTATTTCTGTATAAAAACAGAAACTTATTTCAGGGTAGTTTTCCACTAAATCTAAATTCGTCCAGAAATATAAACTATATTTATCCTAAACATAGATTAACAATGACTGAAAATGGAGCGTACTATAATTGTATAAAGTTATTTAACCACTTGCCTATGGACATAAAGGCAATTGATAATATTAATAGGTTGAAAAAAATTGTTTAATTTGTTAGTAACTATAGAACCCTACACTGTCGCCAAATATTTTGAGTTTGTTAGAAATTTGTAGATATTTATGTAAATATGTGTTTTTTTGTAGGTAACATGGCAAAATTATTGTATTTTTTTGTGACGTTATTTCCTTTTATGTTTTAACCTTATGGTAAGACCTACTTTTGAAATAAAGATTGTTTATTATTACTATTATTATTATTATCTTGTAAACTACCCACTTTAGCAAAATATGTAAAAAGACATTTTTTGTAGAAAATTTAATTTTCTACAAATTGCTGTTTAACTTATTAGCTGTCGGATTAGCCGTTACGCCGATAATAAAGAAAATCTAACAATTTTTGTAGAAATTTGGCCTTCGAGGACAATGCCAGTTCAAGTCACAGAAAAATATTTTTGGACACTTTTAATGAACCTGTAATATACTACAGATTGTGACCGATCGCAATAAAAAATCATAAAACCGAAGTGAGCTGTAAAGATTTTCAAAAAAAACTCAATGATTTAAATGTTATTTAAATGCGAAAAAATCAACGATCAAGAGGAAGTTTTTAAAGTTAAAATTAAGGGCTTAAATTTTCAGGGAATTTGTTTTTTAATGTGATGAAACGAATTTTCATGTGTAAGCGAAAAATAAAAAGTATTGGTTTCAAATGAAGCATCCATTTTAAATATATGTTTAAATTCATTTTTTTTAATTTAAGTTATGTTTTGATTTTAGGGTTCTCAGTGCACTTTTTTACAATTTTTCCAAAGTTTTTTTAATCAAAATTTGTTTAGAATAGGTTTTTTAAATATTCATATTTTTTTCCAATATCAAACATTTTTTTACATAAAGCTTACAAGTAATCCGTTGTAAAATGGTTGTCTTTATAATTCAAATATTTTTTTTTAATGCACGTAGAAAAATGCTCTAGCGACATTTTTTTTATTATATCGATAAAGAAAATGACATTTACCGTCGTTCTATGAATGGTGCAAACAAAAACTTAACTCCTGAACAAAAACTAAATTTATTGGTGACGCCTGTACAAATTTTAAAGTTAATCAGACTTCTTAAAATTGGTGAAAATTATATTGAAAAATTCCGTTACATACATATCTACATACATACATAAGGGTCAAGCTAATAAAAGCATTTAAAAGGGATTTAAAATATATATTTGTTTTAAGGACATGGAGTTTTCGGAGGAGCAGCCTACGGCGCAGGTGCTTACAGAGGATTTTTAGGCCATTCTTCAGGTGTCAGTACCTCCTCAAGAGCAGATGTGTTCGGCCCAGCTGTAGCCTATTCCGCCGGCGCTCCATATCCTGGGGCAGTCACTTCGCATTACGGGATTAACGCAGGCTACGCACATGCTTCTAGAGTTGCCATAGCTACACCTATCTATGGTGCAATAGGCGGATACGGAGGACATTATTACGGTGGCCATCATTAAAAAACAAACAAAAAGGTTTTGTGTCGTTTATTTTTTAGAAAATAAATTATTTTGTGTACACTGTGTCTGTTTTAGACTTGTCCTTACTTGTCCTTAAATTAATATTACAAATCATTAAAACTCATATAATGAAAAACAAAACCCCAAAAAATTTTTCAAATTTCTTAATATCTACTGTGCTGCTTGTCCATAATGCCTAATCGTCAAAATATTGTTATTTAATTTTTCAAGACCATAATAATTATATATATATATATATATATATATATATATATATATATATATATATATATATATATATATATATATATATATATATATATATAACAGGGTAAGTCTGTAAAGTGAGACCCCCCGGTTATTGCTTTAAATATTCAAATTGGGAAAAATGTTTTATATAAAAATATTTTGGTTTTTGCTGCTCTATATTTTGCGAACAACCTATGTATACAGGGTGTATCGAAACGCCCGTACAAGGAAAAAGTTAAGTTTTTTAAATGACTCTCTATATTTTGTTTATGGCATAAAATTCTAGATATTTTTTATTTGACATATCATATCCTTATATACAATTATTTACGAGATATTCGCATGTAAATATAAATTTAGAATGGAAGAATCCGCTCATCTCTGAATGTTGTTTTAAGTTTTTATGGTTTAAGAGGTTTTTGTAGAGTGACAAAACAGCCATAGTAATAATTAATAAGTAAATAGATATCACATGACGAGTAGAAATAGGCTCAACCTTAAACAAGAAAAAACGATTTAAGTATTTTTTTAAAGATTAATAAAACTGCCGGTTTAACATTTTTAGCCAGTTACTATGGTTATTATGCCACCCTGAAAAAACCGCTGAAACCTTAGAAACGTAAAACAATATTAAAATATGAGCGGATTTTTCCCTTCTAAATTTGTATTTAAATGCGAATATCTCGTAAACAATTAAATATAGGGATATGATATGCTGAATAAAATATATCTAGAATTTCATGCAGAAAACAAAAATGAAACAAAAAATATGGGAAGTCATTTAAAAAAATTAACTTTGTCCTTTTACGCGCTTTTTGATACACCCTGTATACATAACGTTGTTCGCAAAATACAGAGCAGCAAAAACCAAAATAATTTTATATTTTTTTTTCCAATTTGAATATTTAAAGAATTAACGAGGGATCACTTCACAGACTTACCCTGATATAATATATATATATATATATATATATATATATATATATATATATATATATATATATATATATATATATATATATATATAAGAACATACTGTTTTTATGTGAACTAATGTGACAAAGAAATTTTTTTAAATAATTTAAAACCTAAATAATAAAAAAATACAAAAAATTCTTAATGTATTA
>JAHBCN010010917.1:0-30284 GCA_019359885.1 Listronotus oregonensis | reverse complement strand
TAAAAAAAAAAAAGGGCTAAGGGTTGAAAAAATATTTCATTTATTGCTGAAAAATGCACAATTAAAATCAATTGACGTGTCAGCGTTTTTTTTTCTAAGTTACTGGTTAAAAAGATATTAATTTTATTCCGGACTTTTGCGCATCCCTGTATATTAAAAATTCAAAACTTCATCAGGTCCTAGGTCTTTCTGGATTGTACGTAGTACCAATGCTACATTACCCAGTTGCACAGCTAAATCAGTTTTTTGGATAATGAATCTTCGAGATTTTTTGCATGGATTTTTTTTGCAAAGACGAAGATGGAAGTGCGTTAATCCAAGCATTACTTTTAGGGGCCTGAAGACCAAGTAGACGCGCCTTATCTTCACTTGTCTGACATATATGTATGTAATATATTTGAGACGAGCTTGGCAAATCAAAAAGTCAAAATATTTCTGTTTTTTTCTTGAAATTTTTGTGGTTGTGGTTAGTTTTGAAGATTGCAAAGAGATAACCATCTTACTAAAAATTTTCAGAATATAGCAAGGTAAAATTTTGGAAAGTAAATCTGATACGTCATTGATTGAACCTAAAAAGGCAGAAATAGCCAGGGTGGATGTATTTCTTATTCCGAGACCTCCAAATTTTACTGCTTAGTAACCAAGAATTTAATTTAATATCACAATTTGTTATGTTAATATAATTATATTATGATTTTAGATATTTTTAAAATATGTTAATAGTTATTATTTTCATATTATTTCTATACTTTGATAGTATCTTCAAATAATAAAAATTATTGTTCTGACATTTAAATATATACTAGAAAGCGATTTAAAATTAACTGTTTATTTAAAAATTTCTTTTGTAAACAAAGAGCAGCAAAAATGTTTATTACTTTTTTTCCAAAAATAAATTTTACATAATAAGCTTGTGCATTGTACCATATCAATCAACTTGGATTCAAACGGAACTTAAAAATACATCGACACAAAGTTTATGTATATGTGTTTGCAATAGAAATGTTAAATCTAATTAAGTTATCCTTAAACCAATTTTTAAGATAATTAATATGCTATATTTTTATCCCACATCAAACTTATTAACAATCCGCATAATAGCATAATTTTTTTAACAGAAATGTTTAAACCTTAAAATCAGTGGTTTAAATATATGTAATTAAGCTGCTTACAAAAATATACTAGCACAAACAAATCTTTTCTGATATGCATCATTTAAAAATTATGTAAAACAAAGTTTTAAAAAACTTTAACATCTAAATATAAGGAGTCCTGATAAGGTCGAACTTTGGTGATATCTCGAGAACTCTTCATCGCATAGCTTTAGAAAACAGTGATCGTGTCTTCTTGAAAGTTGTACGGGCTGATTTAATCCTGCATCTAATTTCCCTATCCGGGTCGAGTTGCTCAGTGATGTAGCATCCGAGGTATTTAAAATTGCATACTCTCTCAACGTTCTGTCCATTTATCTGGAGTGACGCGTTGAGGTATGGCTGACGGCTAAAGACCATAAACTTTGTCTTAGCCACATTTATATTCAGTCCCATTTCCTATCCCACTGCACTAACAGAATTTATGAGATTTTGCAGTCCGTGAAGATCATCACATAAAATAGCCATATCGTCAGCATAGCGGATGGTGTTAATCAGCTCGCCGTCGATTTTAACCCCGAATTCTTTTTCATATAAAGCCTCTTTAAAGATTGTGTCAGAATATAGGATGAACAACAGTGGAGACAGGACACATCCTTATCGAACGCCTCGTTGGATTTGACGTTCATCTGTAAATCTTCCATTGGTTCGAAGGACTGCCTTCTGTCGCCAGTACAGGTTCCTAATTATTCCTAAATCTTTTCCATCAACACCAGTGTCTCTCAATATATTTATAAGCTTTCCGTGTTTCACTCTGTCAAAGGCCTTTTCATAATCAATAAAGCACACGAAAACATCCTTACGTTGGTCTCGAAATTTTTGGAGAAGAACATTCAGGGCAAACATTGCTTTTCTGGTACCAAGGGCATTTCTAAAGCCGAACTGTCTCGTCTAAATTACTTTCGCACTTGTTTCTTATTCAAGCGTGTATACTGTTAAAAACATATTTAGAGTGTGGCTCATCAGGCTTCTTAGTCTGTGATCGTTGCACCTCCTGGCTTGTTGTTTTTTGGAAATTGTTATAAATACAAATTTCAGCCATTCTTCTAGTATTTCTTCCGTGTCGTATATATATGCTATCATTAAACATTTTAACTAAGATATCAATGTTTTTCTCGTTGAAGCTTTGGATGAGTTCTACTGGGATGTCATCAGGTCCCGTTGCTTTTTTTTGTTTTTGCGGATTTTATATTAAATAGGACCTCAAATTTTAAGATTTTAGGTATTATTTATTATTCGTAAAAAAACAAATGGTTTTTGTTGTCTTGGCATTCTCGATAAAAACGCCGCGTTGTTTATCTGACAACTTAAAGTAGGGATGAATACGAGTATTGCAGTTTTTCGGCAATAAGTCGAGAATTAATTAAGATATCGAAATGCGGTTTTCACCAATTTCTTAATTTTTCTTTGCTCCTTTTAATGGAATTTTAATAATAATACCATTGTATCTAAATTTTTCGAAAAAATTAACAAAATTTATAACTTTGACACAAATCAGTCCCTAGGAATAAAAAAAATTATTATATCAATATTTTACCTTAAGCCCTGATGGAAAAAAAGAAACTTAATAATTTTTAGCATTTTCTCGAGCCCAATTTTACGATAAATATTTTTTTTCCGAAAGCCATGCGATAAACGGTTTCTAAGATATCGTTGGAGGACGACTTTATCAGGACACCCTGTATAATGCCTATGTTTTTATTCATTACAAAAAAAAAATTAAATTAAGAATTAAACCATAACTTACTTGGATAAATAAATGTAAGTTTTATTACTGTCCCTTTTATAAATATTTTTAATTTGGATTTTTAGTAATAATTATTTGTTATTAAACTAAGTCTAAACGTAGTTCTAAGCTAAAATTCATATTTCTATTGAATTTGCGGTAGGCTCTAGGTGAAACATTGTAACAAATTTAATTTAAAATAAAACACTCGGTGTAAAGTTTCACAAATTTTTATTCAGATAGATCTGACACGTGTTTCGGTCTCACGACCATTTTCAAAGATCTTTTTAGGAAGAATGAGCTTAAAAATAAAATAAAATTATCTTAAACTTACAAGATGGCCTATAGTAAACATTTTATGGCACTAAATTATGTTAATTGCAGCGTCTAAGATGGGCGTACCTACAAAATCTGTTTGAGTATTTGTTAAGTTGTCTTTATTGCTTATAGATTTCTTAATGGCCAAAATTTCCAAATAATCCATTTGTTTACCCTTCTGAATGTTATGTAATAACTTTACATCCCCATTATTAAAAAAATGATTATTGTCTATGCAGTGTTCCGCAAAACCGGTATTTCTCTTGCTGTGTAGAATTGAATTTCTGTGTTCTTTTATTCTATCTTGTAAAGAACGCCCTGTTTGCCCTATATAGGTTGCGTCACACTCATTACAACATATTTTATATATTCCGAATTGTTGATTTTTAGGACTTTTTTCTTTGTTATTTACTAAAACCCTTGCCAAATTATTTTTATTAACTGAAATACAATTAATTCCTAATTTGCGAAAATTATTGCTAATTTTATTACTTATACCAGAGACATAATACGTGAGACCGAAACACGTTCAGATCTATCTGAATAAAAATTGTGAAACTTTACACCAGAGTGTTTTTATTTTTAAATTAAATTTGTTAAAACATATTTATGGCAAATTACCAACTAATTATAATGCATATTTTTAAGTACGTAATGTATTGAAATGGTAATTTTTTTCCAAAAAACAGCAATATTAAATCAAGTTTTAAAAATGAACTATTTGTTAAATGTATTTCTTAAAAATGTAGTAAAATTTGACATTGAATTTTTGTTTTTATCCTTAATAATTAGAATTTCTTTATATCCGTTAGAAACTGGAAAGCAAATTACAAACTAAAACACATACTGACATGTTTACTTTGTAAAAAGGTAAGACTTAAACTCAGTTAAAATGCCCACGGCTATATCCAGTCTTGAGCCTTTTATACATTTTTAAAATAGGTTTCTTTGAGCCAAGAAAAATGTATTTTAAAAAGCAAATTAGGTTTTTTGCAAAAAGGCAGAATATTAGGTGGGAAGATTATTAATACGCCAAATGGACGTTTAAAGCTGACCTTTTTTAAATTTGACCATAAGGGATATAACATTGTTTATAGCAAGAAAGAAGTAATTATTGCTTTATACATGACTAATTGGCTACTGTGTCCATTTAAATGGGTGTCTTTACAAAAATTGGGCATTTCTTCTCATCTTCCTATCAAGCTTTTACTCGACTGTCTTCTCAAGGGGCATTTAGGAAAAGTTTTGGGTAAGTTTGCAACAAGGTAATCCATTAAACTATATTAAAGTACTTAGGGTCACCATTTTGTCAAGAAGATTATTTTATGGAAGTTTGCACGTAACAATGTTAACGATATGATGAATAATTGTTACTCTTGGGTATAATTGCTACTTAAATTGCTAACGGAAACTGTAATATTATTAATATCAATAAAAATATCACGTTTTACTTAAAAATAACCATAGGTAATTGTTAGGACCTGTTACGGTATGTTATCGTTACTGTAAATCAATACCATAGAACGTTGCTATTTTTTTTTTTTTAGGAAAAGTGGTTTTAACGGTTTATTGTAAATAAAACTTCCAGGTCATCCTTCGCTTTAAAACCTAACAATAGTTAACAACCGATTTGACCCCACCAAAATATTTTCTTTGAGCGGACTTTATGTCCGACTATATGTCCGGTGTTATGTAACCACTATGAGAAGGGGTGACCTTTTATAATGTTTTATTTTTATGACTTTATTATCGGACCCCGTAAACTAGCCCAGGCAAAAATAGCTCCGGCAATCTAGCACTTGCACAAAATAGCCCCGTCAAAATAACCCAAATATAAAATAGCTCTAAACCAGAACTAACCTAGGGACAGGTACCTAGGTAATAGGTAGGTACTGCTTCTGGGACCACCGCCATAAGAAATATTTTACTTCTGGATTCCGGTGCTGAGGACCCTTATTATATTTTGTTATTATATATACACCGATTTCTACAATCAAAGTTATTACATAAAAAGAGAAATCTATCATTGCTATCTGTAATAAATGTAAGAAAAAAAGTTGGTTTCTAATTATCCATTAAGCGTTTAGTTATAAAAAGAAAGAATTAATTAGCACACAAAAAAGAAATTTATTTTAGTTTTTGAGACTTTTTGTTGGGGCTACTATAGCATGGGCTAAAATATCCTCGAGCTATTTTGTCAGGGTTATTTTGTGGGAAATTTTTTTGTCTACGCTATTTTGATGGGTCACACCCTAATAAATATTAATAAATGGCCCTAGATACAAATATATGATTTAATCGATTAGATGTATTTTTTTTTATATTTCTGTATTTTCTGTCAAAATATCTGAGATCTTTTTAGTAGGGTAGTGAAGATGTTAGGTTTAATATTTAGTTTGACGCCAAGACACCGCCGGGATCTAAATGTAATTTAACAAAGTCTGTTGGTCTACAGAAAATTGCAGTTAAGTAGTCATACAATTGTTGTGTAGTTTAAGATCATCTTAAATTTAGTAACAATTTATCAGTCACTAAAGCAGAGTTAACGCATCATTATACTAACAGGCAGACGGTATTAAACTTGAAATGACTTTAAAAAACGAGCCCTAGTTATAACTGTAAGCTACACTAGTCACAAGTAAAATGTGCCTTAGTAAAATTTTATTTTTCTGAAATTGAGTACAAAAGAAAAACTTTTTACGAAAAATAACAAAGGAAAAAATCAACTTTATAATTTTTTTTCTTTAACGTTTTATCTGAAGCTATACTTTAGAGAAATTTATTTTCTAAATTTATTTTTGCTTTAATAAGGTTATTATTTGTAGACTT
Organism: Listronotus oregonensis; assembly: GCA_019359885.1. NCBI lineage: Eukaryota > Metazoa > Arthropoda > Insecta > Coleoptera > Curculionidae > Listronotus > Listronotus oregonensis. The sequence goes on along the minus strand of JAHBCN010010917.1, from coordinate 24,260 downwards.
CTTATTATAAATTGGATTTGTTGATTTTCTTATAAAGCCCTGAAAATTGCAAAAGAAATAATTTAGCTGGGTCTAAAAGCTTTCAAAGGCTGAATACAGCTTAAATCTCAAGTACAAGAAGCATCAAACTTAAATTTATGAAAAGCTTGAGTAAATAAGATTTATATTTTATAAAGTTTTATAATAAAAATGTAGTGTAATGAGATATACCTTATTTATCTTTAGCCTAACTTATAAAAGCTTTTAAATACACTTTATATTGCCTCTTACAAGAAAACTTCCTTGCCGACCGACATACTGTCGCTTTTTATTAGGTATTTTTACAGTTTCTGCTCTAAGAAATTAGCAAGTTTAATTCCTTTTAAATCAGAATTAAATAGAGCGAGCGGCATGGATTCCACTTCTATGCATCTCTTTACAGTCCATTTGCAGAGACCCCGAACTTTGCTTGTTTTTTTGTCCCTTGAGTGTCGAGAATATAAAATCTGGTGTCTGCAGATGATTTTCCTTTTTTTCGAAGTCTTTAAATCTTTAAGTCTCGTGTTAATAAATTACTTTTAACTGACCTAGTACCCTATTATGCTTTAAGCCTTCATAAACTGTCCCAAAATAAAAAAGAACTAGGCATAGCGCTTTAGGTGCCAAAAAGTGGCATTATTGCATATAATGGTAACTTATACAGATGTTATACCTGAAATATCCTGTTATATCCTGAAATAAAATCAGGGTATTAAGCATTGCAGTCGGTTTCAAGCCTGACGAAAAATTTTAATTGTTTTTGACTTTTGATGGCAAAAAAAGATATACAGACCAACTATGATTAATAACACTTAGAAGTTCATGTATAATTTTTTTATTAATTAAACTTTAAAAAGAAACTCCTTTGGCTCTGCTAAAAAAATACAATTTTTATAAAAAGTTATAGTCAGAGAGCCCATGACACAGATTTCATGAAGTGTTTGATGCAGGTAAAAATTTTACATAGTTGTTTCGATAGAATATCGACTAATTGCCTGACCTATCTGGGTACATCAGGTACTGCACATACAGGAAGTCTGCGCAACATTTATTTTTCTGATTGCCATTTATTAAACCTCGAAAAAAGTGATTGACTTTTTTTATTTTTTTTATATTATATAATCAAGACGCTAATAAATTTTCAGTATAAATCAAACACTCATCTGATTTTTAGAAATATAACTTGGTTCCGTTAAAATTAAACCCCTTCAAAAATATTGCGTTCTTCAGTTTTTATTCTAAAAACACTTTTTGGACAAAAAAATATTTCACACCTTTTCCTTATGTGCAGTACCTGGTGTACCCAGGTACGTTAGACAGTCGATTACTTAGTGATGTATCCTTTCTAGACAACTATGTGCAATTTTTACCTAAATCAAATACTTCATGAAACATATGTGTTATGGGCTCATGGACTATTGGTTAGCTGTAGAATTTATAGGTCTAAAATGGTAATTTTGGGTAAGAATTACTTATTTAAGGGTTATTTAAAGAAGTTACATTTTTTTACATTTTTTTACTTTTTTTCTTTTTGATTTTTACTTCAAAATATCTATGATTTTTTTAACTCCTTCTTGATTTTTCCAGCTAAATTATTTCAAACCTTGGTTAGCATATTTTCTATTTAAAAGGATTGTGGTTCTGCTTGAGCAATTAATTTTTAGCAAAAGCAATCAAACCTAAATTTTTTTGCTTAATTAAATTAATAAATAATTAATTAAAGATTTTTTTTTTTTTTATATTAAAATGATGTCCAAAATGTTATAATTCTTTTTAACTGTGTGAATAAGTACGTATTTTATGGTATTATTGAAAATATTATCCAGTATTAATTTGTACGAAAATACTAATATTATATAATTTACATCACAATATAAATCATTAAGCTCTGGGGCGTTGGGGTTTGACATGTAAAATGAACATTTTATCTGTTATTTATGATTCTTTGATATTTAATATTAGGAAAAGTATAAAGAAAACATTATAAGTATTATGTTTTGCTTTTAATAGGATCACATAAGTTGATAAAACTAATATGTTAAAAATATTGAAAGCATTATTTACCGCATAATTAACTGATAAAAAGGGTTGTTTTTAGGGTACAATTAAAATTTTATGAGAAAATTTAACAGGGCAACAAATAAGGTTTAAAGTTTTAGGCCACCAATTTTAGAAAACGTTAATTTTTGGCACTGAGGACATAGCAAGTGTTTCATTAAGGGTGACGCTGTACCATATTTTGGCATTAACTATTGAAAATGTTGAATAAAAAGATAATTTTATATAGAATATATTGACAAGTAAGTTAATAAAAAATACTATGTCCCTATGATTGTACATCTTTCTGATATATATTTTTTCTGTTGTAGGACGTAAAATAAGGTCAAGAAGAAAAGGTAACTGTTTGCGGTACCTACCTTAATTTATATTTGGCATAATCGAATTTGGTAAATTTGGTTTAAGCGAAAAAGGAAAACCTTATAGTAGTGATGTTTGTAATTTTGCTTTTTTAATTACTCCAAATAACATAAACATAATAATCTCTAGGCGATTATAAACAAAATAAAAAAAAATCTAAACACAAAAATAAAAAGGATATTTGTTTTTGATAATTGTTCGCAAGATGACCACATAGTGTAAAAAATTAAATTAATAAAATCTTCAAATTTTTTAAATTTGGTTCTAATTGTAAAAACGTAACCTAAGAGCTTACCTAATTCCACATCAAATATATTAAAATTTTTTTTTGCTACGTCGCATAGTTAGAAAAAAATTCGACGATATGGATTGCTATCGCCCTTAACTGAACACCTGGTATATAAGGTTAAATAATAATATTTATTTAAAATTTGTTTTAATCCAAACCAGCGTTATTTTTTTTTAATTGCATTTTTTAGGAAAATGAATGATTATTTGATTTGGATAGTCATGTGCATGTTATTTGTAATACAAAATTCTAAGGGTATTAGTATTGCATGAAATATCGATTTTTAAGCCACTTTAAAAAAAAGTAGGTTATTCATTCGACACGCATGTATGTAATATTTTTTGGGGACTGCATTATATTTACGTATATAAACCTCATTGGGACTTTCAAACAAATATACAAAATTTTATAGGTGTGTGTATGTTTGTTTGTATGTTTGTATGTTTGTATGTTTTTATATTTGTTTGTATGTTTGTATAATTTTATGTTTGTCTACAAATTGCTCCTAAACTGTTTCAAATTAATCAAATTCAAATTGTGAGCATTTCATTGTGTAAGAAAAAAGCAAAATATGGGTTAAAAACTATTATTTCTTCTACATAATCTATGTGTAGCTCAATACATGTATTCTATCGGTGATCAAGAGCCTTTATGCCATCACCGTAGGTTGATTTGCCAGTTCGTTTTTTTTTTAATTCGAAAACAAACGAAAATCCGATCGAGTAAAATCTGTTGAATAAGGTGTGTGAAAAACCAGCTCGAAGCTTCACTGGTAAATTTTTGTCATGAAAATTAACGATTTATGGCAAGAAGCATTGTCCTGGTGAAACAGAACTTTCTTTTTGCCAAACCAGACGTGTCTAGTAAATATTTTGGTTCAAAAGGACAGTTGAGTTGGCGTAATAATTTATAGATTTTTTTTATTATAATAGTCTTTAAAAATAATGCCTGTGGCATCTCAAAAAATTTTTGTCATACTGTTTCCTGTCAATGGAATTGCCTTTCCTTTTTTCAGAATCGGTTTCCCCCTCGCTGTCCACTGTCTTTATTGTTTTTTGTCAGGAGTACAGTGGTGGATTTAAGTTTCATTGACAGTAACAAATTGGCGAAGAAATTTAGTTAGGGAACGCTTAAACAGTGTCAGACAGTCTTGTGAGATGGTTATGAAATGAGTTTTTGCTCGAGAGTAAGCAATCGAGGTACTTATTGAGGGGATGGTTTCCTCATCTCTTAATCTTCAGATTTTTATTGAAACATACACTAAATTAAATGTAACAAATATTGGGTTTCAAACGCCACATAAATCAATAAATTAAAATCACCCACAAGGTATATTTTTATTAAAATAATAAATACAAAAGAAGCACGAATCTTTTACTATTAAAAAAAAATAGACATTATCAGAAAACTTTATAACCATTTAATTTCTTTAATATTCATAAAGGCTCTGTAAATAAGAAAACAAATACCAACGGATTATTGCAAAACAAGTGTTTGGTTGATTAAACGGTAAATATTTACCGTTTAATTTTAAGAATTATGAAATTTATCCTTTAATGTAAAATTAATTCAAATTCACCTTAAACTTTTTTAATATCAGAGTTATTTTAAAATTATTTTATAACCTTTATTTTAAAATAAAACCACATTCCAATTTATTTTCCTGTTGATAGTGAAAATGTGTTAACAGTATAATGACTGCCTGGACACATTCAAAGGACCACAGCCCAAAAATTGGCTGGGTTTTAATTGTGTTTGATGACCATGATCCGTATTTATAAGAAGTGTAGGTTCCATTTCATGATATTACCTTATACTGAATTAAGATTAAATGAACTATTTATTGCAGTCTATAAAAAATGCCATAAAAGAAGTTAAAGTACTTCTGAATGGCTTTATTGGCTGAACGACATAGGATCAAATTAGGAACCTCGTAAAAAATAAATGATTAAAGTTGGAGACTAACTTTTCCATTTAAAGATATTTTTTGGTATGAACATCTGTGTTTTACCTTTAAATTTAACGGAAGTTACTTGTAGCGCTTTTTAAAAATTTAAATAGTAAAATATAAATATTTTAATACTAAATCGTCATAGAATAATTATTTTTTTGGCATTTTAAAAATAACCTATTAAAGAATAAAATAAGTTATAAATATTAACATTATATGGGTTCCGGGCTTATTTGCCGTGGTCTGTTGGTATTTCTACTTGACGTTTTGTCTACTACTGCGGCTGACATTTTTAAAGATAGTTCCAAGGTTGAAGTACTCTTCCTGACGGCCCAAGGTTGACTGTTGCCGCGACTGTCGAGGCTTTTAATTTTGTTGGAGTTTTGGTGGGCGGGGCTTTTTATTCCGTTCTAGCCAATAAGAAAGGACTCGGATTTTCTACCTTTATTTTTAGCGTTTTTGTATCTTTTACAGCTGATATTCAAGTTTCACTGAGATTAAGGCCCTCTCATTTTCTATTAAAATTGTTTTTATGTTTTTGTATCTCTATTGCCTCCCTGTATATTCTTGGATAATAATTGGCAATTCTATCTTGGACTTGTATGTCATTAAAAATGATTCTATAATTGCCCTATGAAAGTGCGTGTTCAGCGGATTTATCCGTTTGTCCATATTGACAACTTCTTTTGTGTTCTTTAAGCCTGGCGTTGATACTGCGCTTTGTTAAACCTATGTAAACCGACCCACAGCTGCATGGAATTCTGTAGACTCCTCCAAGAGAGGGTTTCTTTTACCCTTAGCAGTCCTTAGACTTTGCTGTATTGTGGTTGTAGGTTTTAAAACAGTTCTTATATTGTGGTTCTCCAAAATCCTTCCTATTCGGTCTGTTACATTTTTAATGTAGTACAGGACCGTTGTTATCTCTAAAGAATGTTCCTCTATGTGTTTTTTGTTTTTTGGTTTTAGTACATGTCTTACTTTATGCCTTGTGTAGCCGTTATTTATCAACGCCTTTTCCAAATGTTGTAATTCTGCATTTAAGTGCTGGGGCTCACATATTCTTTTGGCTCGGTCTGTTAGAGTCTTGATTACGCTTGTTTTTTGTCTTGGGTGGTGATTAGATTCCTTGTTTAGGTACCTGTCTCCATTGTAAACTGTATTCTTCAATTCAAAAAGTTTAAAAAATTTAAGAAATTTTGTAGTTCCTTTTCCCTGGACTCCAGATCACAAAGGTGTCATCCACGTATCAGAACCAATGTCTCATTGATTTATTTCCGCAAACTAAAATACCTTTTGTTCGAACTGCTCAATAAAATAGTTTGATGTGGCAGGGCTTAACGGACTTCCCATAGCTACGCCATCCGTTTGTTCGTAAAATTTATCGTTTGATTGAAAATACGTAGTTGTCAGACAGTGTTGGAAAAGGAACGCAATGTCATTCGGAGTTTTTTTAGTTGTTCTATTGCCTTGTTGACTGGTACCATGGTGAAGTGGGACACAACGTCAAAGCTGAGAAGAATGTCTTCCGGGTTGCACTTAATGTTTCCTATTTTCTTAATGAAGTGTGTCGAGTTCTTTAGGTACGCCTTTGTTTGTCCAATTTGAGATTGCAGTAGCGATGTTAAATATTTGGCTAGCTCATAGGCTGGTGACCCGATGGCGCTGACAATCGGTCCTAAAGGTGCGTCATTAATAAAGGGTTACCCCCCCCCCCCCCCCCCCCCCCCCCCCCCCCCCCCCCCCCCCCCCCCCCCCCCCCCCCCCCCCCCCCCCCCCCCCCCCCCCCCCCCCCCCCCCCCCCCCCCCCCCCCCCCCCCCCCCCCCCCCCCCCCCCCCCCCCCCCCCCCCCCCCCCCCCCCCCCCCCCCCCCCCCCCCCCCCCCCCCCCCCCCCCCCCCCCCCCCCCCCCCCCCTTTTTTTTTTTTTTTTTTTTTTTTTTTTTTTTTTTTTTTTTTTTTTTTTTTTTTTTTTTTTTTTTTTTTTTTTTTTTTTTTTTTTTTTTTTTTTTTTTTTTTTTTTTTTTTTTTTTTTTTTTTTTTTTTTTTTTTTTTTTTTTTTTTTTTTTTTTTTTTTTTTTTTTTTTTTTTTTTTTTTTTTTTTTTTTTTTTTTTTTTTTTTTTTTTTTTTTTTTTTTTTTTTTTTTTTTTTTTTTTTTTTTTTTTTTTTTTTTTTTTTTTTTTTTTTTTTTTTTTTTTTTTTTTTTTTTTTTTTTTTTTTTTTTTTTTTTTTTTTTTTTTTTTTTTTTTTTTTTTTTTTTTTTTTTTTTTTTTTTTTTTTTTTTTTTTTTTTTTTTTTTTTTTTTTTTTTTTTTTTTTTTTTTTTTTTTTTTTTTTTTTTTTTTTTTTTTTTTTTTATAAAATTTCTCATATTTGAAACCCGATCTGAAACCGTCCTGCCGTCCCTATTAAGGGTTACATTGGAGGCCATATGTAAGGTCTCCAATTTTAGATTTAATTAACGTTGTATTACCCAAACAATCTAGAATGAAAGTCTTTTAAAAATGGCTGTAAATTATGCTTTATTACAAATCTCAAATCTAGTTTTATGTACACAAAAATTATATGATTTGCTAAGATGTAAATGTGATGAAATTCGTAGTAGAAATGCCATTTGTCCATTTGTAAAGTTCGGACCAAAGATATATTTTTCTGCAGTTAACTTTAAGAAAAAGTGCAATATAAAAATGAAAAAATATACGGGTGTGTAATAATAAAATGTACTACAAAAAACTCTATAAATAAAACATTTTTTTAATAATAAAAAGATAATAAAAGCAGGTAGTAAAATAAAACTGGGTCAATACAACTAGATACACTTTCGAGTTTCATAGTAATTACTATAAAGCAAATTGTGGAAAACGTTACTTTGCATATTACTTTTAATAGTTTTTTAGCAAGAATCAAATACTAATAACGTACTTATTACACCGTCTTGTTCTAAAAATAAAAATTTTAATCGAATGTATCTACAAAAAATGTAAATAGAGGATATCTCTAGACACAGCCATTTTAAATAAAGTAATTGGTAAACAGACCACTGAACACCTGATTTTAATCAGATCCAGCATAATCTCTTGAATTAAGTGAGATATATGTAGCAAATCGTGAAAATTCTGACGATCTGTTAAATTTATCCAGAATATCAATTTTTCCGGCGGTTGCGGTGCAATGAAAAAATTGTGGCATTGAAATAATTTTTTATGTCGATAAGAGTGATTTTGTGACGAGACACAAAAGTGAATTAATTTTAATTCATGTTACACTTATATATGTTTTTTTGGAAAATAATTTAAAGGTAAATATTTTTATGTTCTTTTGGTTAACAAAATGCCACATTTTAAACGTAACTGCAAAAAATAATGAATAAATAAAAAAATGGCTGCTTCAGGTATACTTTAAAAATAAAATTTAGATACGTGGCATTAATTTAAAGTAGATATTGGGCGTATGAATAAAACTAAGTAAAACCCTTTTTACTTGCAAAATTTAAAGCATATGCTTTTATATTCATGAATAAAAATAATCTACGAAAAGCTTTTGGACAATTCTATAAGGAACATAAGCATCAACATACATTTAAGTATTTTCTTAATGTTAGGGAATAAAACATAGGTTGCATCTAGCTATTATCAGATACACTATTCCTAGAGCGGGTCATAAAATGACCGATTTTGTTTTAGGGAAAGGGAAACAAAAAGTACCATGACAAATTAATACACGAGATTTTAAATCACCTTATGAATTTAAAGAAATCAATATAAATTAAACGAAACTTATTTTCTGGGAGAAAATTCTGTATTTTAAGGGAAGTTTTAGGAGAGCTAGGAATCCATCGGATTTTCTTTTTTAAAAAGAATTTTCATTTGTTTAAAAATAACTAAAAAGCCCTTTTTAATTAAATTTTTCTCGATATTTCTAAAGTAAACAAAGCACAAGCACGAGTGGTAAGAAAAAAATTAGTTTCCCAGTGCTAGCGATGAACGATTGCAACACACACACACTCGTCTGGTTTGAAATCAATTCATCACGGCGAAGAAAACATCGAAAGAAAGGGATTGCCGACTTTAAATATACAGAAAAATGCATCTAATTAGAAACGTTTACTAGTGTAGATGTGGGTTGACCGGTGTTACATGACCTAGAATTTGAAAAACTCGATATACGTGTTTTTTGGAAAAGAAAATGAATTTGAATTAGTACCATGGCTATGAACTATTTGAAATTTCTAACAATTTATCGAAAAGAGTTAACACAGATTGTGAAGGGAAAAAAATTATAAATAAAAGGTGCTTTTGGCAACTAAAGTGTATGTTTTCAGTTTTGACTTATTCCGACTTAAGTAAAAAAATGTTTCATTAATTATTTTGTAAAGTATGTTTCCAAATACAGGAGGATGTGCTTTTAAATAACCCAAAACCAAACGACAATTATCATACAGTAAAGTCTAAATTGGAAGGTCGCATTATTTACGCCATCATATAACATAGATGTCATTTGGTGGTATTTAATACCAATATAAATTACTGGTTCTACAATCAACAGAACAATAATTTAGGCCTGAGCTCCAAAAAAGAAGTATTTTCCAGCGCCCTTTTTTCCAAAACTTAAATTTGGCCGCCTTCCCAACACCCGAAAAAAAATAAATTCCCTGAAAAAGGAGTTTGGTTTTTCTTTTACAATAAAATTTTTTTAAAACCAAATTTTGTTTTGGTGTCTTTTCATTTTTTTTTATGAATTTTGATTTTCCTAACTTTTAGAATGATTACAAAAACAATGGGTTTTATCTACAAAGTGATTTCTGGGAAAATTTAAATTTATTATGAAGGGTTAAATTTTTATACTTTTTTAAATAAAATCGTTTAAAATTTTAGTTAAAAAATATTTTTTTTTTTTAATTTAAAAGTTTTAAATCAGTTTTAAAATTTAAAAATTCAAATAAAATAACAAAAAATATTTAATTTTAAACTTTAATTTCTGGATTTAAAAACTATTTGAAATTTTTAAAAAAAAAAAATTTAAAAAATTGTAATATTTTTTCCAAAGGGGGTTAAATTTTTTAAAAAAACAAAATTTTAAAACAAAAAAAATTTTTTGCCAAAAAGTGTTAAGAAATAAACTTTGTTTTCCCAAAAATAAACCTTTGTGATTAATCAAAATAATAGTAAAAAAATTTTAATATCAAAAAAAAAATAGGGAACTAACCTTTATATTTAGGAGTTAGGTTTATTGCAAAGAAACAGAATCATTAAGTCTTTGTTGTTAATAAAATAAAACTTTAATTACAATTTTATAGAGCCTATAAGAGGCTTTAGGCGGTTCTTAAAATTTCATGGTACGCGCATTTACGGAAAATTGAAAGTAATTAAATACTTTGTGGTGTACTTCGCAAATAAATAAGTAATTAATTCCGGTATCATATCATCGTATAGGATTAATCAGAGACAGTCAAATTAATTTTCGCTATAGTGTATAATGGTGTACAAAGTGTTTTTATTAAATCTTAATATTTTCCTTCAACGTAAGAAACATGCTAATTAAAAATATATTTTAGAAGTATCTAGTCGTTTTCCTCTACATGATGCTATTTTAGTTTTTTATAACATTTAAAGCTATTTACAGGAAAAGTCCTTTATATTTTTTAATGTAATTAAAAACAGTCATAATGTTTCGTTAATATCATATAAAAAATAAGGGAATGTTTACATAAGAGCAACAAATCAGAAAATAAAACACATTTATGTAAATAAATGGCCTAATATTATGGGTAAAGAGATCATAAAATATTACCTTGGTTTTTTTCTTTTAATAACCTTTTTGTTTTATAATTTTTAGTTTTAATCAAAAACTGAAATATTTTTTTTTGTAATGAGTACTAATAGATTTTTTGTGAATATTTAAAGATTTTGTGAAATTTGACCAAGGTCTTAAGATGTTTTCCCTTTGACACCACACCCGTAGCGCGTATCAATAAGCCAGGCCGCTACACCTATATGTATTAGTCCATTATCATAAAACTATTAAACCGATTTTAATAAAACCTTTATTGTTTTCTAAATAAATTAGTTTTGCAGAAATGCATGGATAAAAATACAAATATACAAACATACAAAAATACTAACATACAAACATACAAAAATACAAACGTACAAACGTACAAACGTACAAAAGTACAAACGTACACACGTACAAATGTACAAACGTACAAACGTACAAACGTACAAACATACAAACAAACATAAATACTTTATATAATTTTCTATATTTTTTTGAAAGCCCCAATGGATTACCATATGTAAATATTATTCAATTTCAATAATGTTACATGCATATGTGTCGATTTTTTTTTTTTTTTTTTTTTGACGTCGGTTGAAAACATTCCATTTAAAACTAAAAATAGGTAGTCTGTCGGCAAGCCCGGTCTAGAATGCGCAGAAAAAACCCGAGGTATAAGCAAATGGGACCTTTACGATTTGAAAAAGCACCTTTTTCTACACAGGCAATTCAAATTCACAACTTTCTCCATTGGTCGAGACAAAGATATAGGCCAAAAACTAAAAAAATCTTTTTTTAATTTGAACGCTCTAAAGTTATTTTTTTAAAGGACAAAACAATTCCTTTTATTCTTTATTTAATTTTCTTTTATTCAATGTATAAAGTGATTAAAAAAATATAAAATATATTTAAACAGGGCAGCAATTTGCTAGTATTTTTTTTTTTTTATTTACCATGCCATAACTTTCTTATGCAAAGAGCTATTTAGGTGTTTTTTTTTTAAACCGCGCAATTTAATAAACTTATTTTTGTCTTAATTAGTATGTACCTTATTTTCAAATTTTTATAAAAATAAAACCGGTAGCCTCTAGCGGCTTTTAGACTTTGGGGCGCTTGCCTGTGCGACGGCAATACGGCGGTATTTTGCCATCGCAATCGTTGCACCTCCGCCAAATTACAGGATTTTATTTTGTTTTTTTTTTTACCTTGCACTAAGTAGAGATTGTAAGTTTTCTTATGTCTTTTGCTTTATGAACCGTTTATGCTAGTTTTATTGTAAATAATTTTAATATTTAGTTTTGAATAGACAATTATACTGTTGCGAAATAATAGTGTTTTGGGCACGCAATGTGATGATTGCCAAAGGAGACTGCAGGCCGAGTTTGGCAACACATCGAGTGTCTAAAACACTGATGTTGCAACTTTTATCGAAGATAGCTATTTTCTAAAAATTACTCGCAAATAAGTATTATAAACTGTATGTCCAATTTTATACAAATTATTAAAATACTAGACTACGTCTGTAGAATTTTAATACTATAATTTCGGAAAAGTAGAATAACCTATTATGTGTAAAAATATGTTATTATGACATAAATATTTATATTGAAGAACCATCTCAATAATTTTGTTTACTAAAACATTTAACAATAATTATTAAATATAAAAAATGTGATACCTGTGCGTAGTATAAATTCCTTCAAAACGTGTTATTTACATTTTTGGACCCTGTAAGAAAGAAGAGTTGACTTATTCACAGATAAAAGATATGAAGGAGCCCACGTCGTTTATTAAAATTACCATTTCCAATACAAATACCAATGTTTCAACAATATTTACAACAGAGATAAATATAGCAGAAGTGAGTTTTTAAAACATTTTCCCAAATATTTGAGCCTGCGTCCACCTAGTATCGATCACTTACAATCGATTTTTCATCGCGTATAAAATTTTTAAATACACTACGCAACCAGTGGGTATAAATATTATTGGTGTTATACCGAATTCCTTGGACTTCCCAATAACCCCCATACTGAGCACTGCTTTAGACAGTGTTCTGCAACCTTGCTTGCGAATTCAGAAACCAACATGCTAAAAAGATACGGGTGTTGTCATTTAACTTCCGTGGCAGAAGGCTATGTAGAATATTCGATCGAAAACAAGCGGATGGTGGCAAGAAAAATTTGGAGGAGAAGAATAATTAAGCAGCAGTGCTACTGCTGTTTTTTCTACCCTACATAATTTACATATTGAATAACGAACTGTATGTGCTACCAATGTACAGTAACGGCCATTAAATCTTGGTCAATTTTATTTCCCTTTCGTAAAATAGGCTTATGCCACCTTCTACTGAAATAGAAATACCTTTTGAAAAACCTAATAAAGAAGTGTGTCCGTTGTCAGTGTCTAAAAGTATTTTTTAAAATGCCATAACTTTGGATCAAAAAGTATTAATTATTCATTATATTGAGCAGAGAGATTGGCCAGAAAGGGATGTGGCAGGAAGAAAGAAAAAAAATGAAACACACTCCATTGAGAGAAGAGTTAAAAGTGGTCGCCACAAACTACCAAATCAAGAACAAGACAATAATTCAGTCAATGTTTTGAGAAACCAACCATTTAAATCTGTAGTTACAGCAAAAACGGAAAGCAATTTCCCAGCATCGCATCGGTTAGAACGGCACCGCGAAGAATAAGGCAAATATCCGAATTGCTCTGCCACTTGGCAGCCTTAAAAACGTTTTTAACAAATGCAAATAAAGAACAACGCATTGGATTTGCTTCACAATTTTACTCGGAACTTCCAATTATAAAAATATATTATTCACCGATGAAAAAGTGTTTCAGTCGTGCTACAATGGGATACTTAAGGTATACAGGCCTCAAGAAACACGATTTGATGAAAAAGATACCCAAAAGGACAGAAGTAGTGGACGATTTTCGGTAAATGTTTGGGGGTGGCTGAGTGCACAAGGACTTGGTGTGTGTTATTTTATCGAAGGAAGGTTCAATGCGGAGGTATATCTAGATCTACTACAGAATATCATGCTTCCTTTTGTACTGGATCGATTTCCGGACAGAACTTTTATTTTTCAGCAAGATAGGTGGCCCGTTCATACGTCCCGGTAAGTCGATGAATGGATGGAAGAGCAGCGTATTAGGGTTTTACCGTGGCCCGCACGTAGTTCGGATTTAAATGTTATGGAAAATGCTTGGGGCATATTAGTTAAAAAAATAAACAGGGAAAATGAGTTTAGGCCGCAAAATGTAAACGAACTTAAGGATAAAATTTTAGAGGGGTGGAATGAGTTACGAGGAAATCCGGACTACGCCTGGGCTTTAATCCATTTGATGCCTGGAAGGCTAAACTCTGTCTTAGAAAAAAAGGGGCCGCACTAAAATATTAAATTTGTTTCGAAGGATATTTAGGTTTGTTTGAATTTATTAAATTGTTAATTAATTTCTTAATTTGTTAGTTTTATTAAAATATAAATATTTTCTTTTATCTTTTGCTTTATTTATAGTAATTAAAAGTAAAACAAGGTAAAAAAGAGCGATTTACAAAAATTGACAGAAAAGTCAAAATTTGACAATTTTTTTGCCCAAGAGTCACTGTACAATTCTCTGATATGAAAGACTGTATTAATAATGTATTTAATGTCCTACTGGTATATTATTTGACAAATAATAATATTATGTCAAAGTCAGTTAAATACGAAATATTACCCTAGGGCGTTATTAAAAAAAATAACGACCTAGGGCCTACAAATTTGCCAATAAATAAACAATAAATTATCTTCATTTAAGCATTTATTACGAAAATTCAAACATACCTACACAATATACTTATCACAATAAAAATTATTTTTTAAAGTAAAACGTACAATTTTCAAACTGACCGGAAAATTCCACATTTCCATACCCCACCGCAGTTGCTGCGTTACTTAAAGTAATACTTTTTCCAACTACAAGGAAAGCATTAGCCAATTTGGAGCTTTCACTATCATCCACGTAGCCTCGTGCAACCGAAGAACTCTTCCATCCCCCTAACCTCATTAAGTTCTTGGAATTACCTCCCGCATCAGAATGAATTGTTGCCGCTGTACGTCTTAAACAATGACCTGTGTACGCCTTAGCATCAGGTAAACCCAAATATGTAGCAATCTTAAAGGGTATATTTCCAAATGTATTTTTACCTATAGGCTGCACAGTACATCGTTCATCACGATAGCACAAAAAAACCTATCAATAGGTGCACTTTTGGGTCACAAAGACACATAGTCCCGAATTAACTTTGTTGCGCACATTTCACTGTCATCAATAACCAGAAAGCTCCTTGCTTTTTTTTACTTAGTGGAATATCAATAAATATATGCTGACCCATATCACGCACATCGGAAAACTTCATTTTCACAAGCTCGTCTCTTCTACAAGCTCCGAATACACCTATCACTAATGCAACTTTATCTGCTCAATATTTTTCAGTCGGCGCTTCTTTCAAAAAAGTTATAACTTGTTCGCGAGTCAGAACCTTCGACTTTTTAGGCTTTTAATTTTTCCCAAGTTGCTTTAGGAACTGTTGCGGAGAAATCAACTTGTCATTACTTCTTATCTTCTTATGAACTATTAATTCTTTACGTAACATTGAAAACTTTGTCCAAAGGGAATCTGGAGAATATGACTCTGATAAATCTTGAAAATAAGCCATCAAAACGGTTTCGTCCACACGGTCCACGCAGTGTTCCGTCAGCCAGGCCTCAAAATGGAAATATTCTTTCTCGTAAATCCGCCTAGTTTTTCTGGCACAAGCGCATGCTCAGCTTTAGCAGCTTTCACTAAAATATCTTGGGGGAGATGGATATTTTCCACTACTTCGGACATTTTTATGCCTCAATCGCAAAATTATTTTTTATGTGCTGTCTTATTGACAAATAACTTACAACCATGGTTACCACAATTACGTTTCGACACTTTCTTCAGGTAAATGCTAGTACTTGATTTGGTTTAAATTAATACATTCAAAATTCATTCAAATTTTTCTCATATAAAGAATATTTAGTCGGACATTAAACGTTGAATGCACCACGGGTATTAAGGATAATAACGCTTTCGGTCAACGTATATCGACACACACCATCGACCTCAAGCCTTATTATCCTTATAATACCCCTGATATCTTAATAACTATAATAAATGATTTGAAATTTAGTACATTTTGGTTTATTTTTCTTTTACGCATGTCTCCGTAAAAGTAACTTGTAGCACGCGTGCGTAACGAGTTTGTCTCTTCGACATCAAAATGACGAATGAAAACTTTAGTTCGATACGATTTTACGATGTTTTATTCAAACCATTCTTATAAACTACGGACGCTTAAATAAAATAAGTGGCCCTGCCAATACAAGTAATTCGGATGCAATAAATTAATTTGCAGTACCCATCAGCTCTGTAGAAAATTAAAGAATAATTGGCTTAAACAACTTAAGTCGGCTTACCAAAAGGGGAACCTTTATAATAGATACTAATTTAATAATAAAATGTAGTAGGTCTCTGATTTAGTATAGTTCTGTAAAACGAGAATTAAACTATTTTATATTTTGATTGCCGTATAACTTGTTTAAAAAAATAGTTTTTTAAAAGTGACAAAACCAAAGTTTTTAGCGGTCTAGCATCAAGATGACTAGTAATACCCGTAATTATAATAATAATATTAACAAAGTTTTTATATTGCTGTTGGATATGTTGTAACTTTTGACCACTTCAAATACATTGTAAGTATTTTATTCCACAAACTTTAAGACTTATTTAATAGATTATTCATTTGGTTCCGTTTCCTTGCTTGCACGTATTGCAAAAACGTCGAACCATTAGTTTTATGAAGGTCATGAAAGGTGATGTTATCCCTTAAAATTTAAGTATACACTGGCTAACCACTGGTACCTTATTAAAAAAAAAAACTTACACATATTTTTTTATTGGTACCCTATTTTACTTAATTAAAGTACGCCTGAGTGTCTTTATATTCAACTTTTAAACACGCGCGTGTTTCAAAGGCTACCATGGTACATCAATCAACAACACGAGAAAGGAGGAGACATTTTAAAGAAAACAAAATATTGATCTATCATGAGTATTTTATAATGTTAAATAGAATATGACTATTGGAGATGTTTTAAAAGCAATAAAAAAAATAGCGTAAAGTATTCGTGGATAACTAGTCTTTTAAAACACTTGATCTATATTTCTAGAACTTAGGCTACACCGTTGTGTTCGAACAATCGCGAGTGTTTTAAAGACCTTAATATCCACTTATACTTTAATAAACTACTGAGATTAGCTTAATATACAGGGTGTTCGTATGTAAACAACGGAAATATTTTTTGTTTTAAGATTACTTCAAACAAATTTTCAGTAGTGCAATTTTAATAACCTAAAAAAATACTTTCATGTGACTGATGCTATGAAGACATACCGTAAAACGGGGTTACTTTGGCAGATTTTGGACACATTTTTGGCAATAACTTTTAAATGGCTGCTCATATTCCGCCCTTTTAAGGCGCATTGTAACAATGGTCAATAGAAGTGTAAATGCTCCAAATTTTAACAAAAAATACCGCAAGGTAACCGAATTTTTTTTCCTGACCTGCCAAAGTAGGCAGCACTTTGGGGTTACTTTGCCAGGCTTCAAAATATCCCTTTAAAACCAATTTAGACCGCATTTAAAGCCTACTTTGGCATCAAAATGGGAAAAAAAAAGGTTATTTTAACTTATTTTTTTTTTTAAAGAAAATACAATGTTTTTATAACATTTTTATTGGAACAAACTCTGCTGAACTATATCAAACAATAAATGTAACAGAAAAATAAAAAATAATTCTTAAATAACATTATTTTTAGTCGAACACAACTTTAACCCTTTGGAAACCAGTCTTATAGGTTTCTAACAAGTCTTATCTTAAGGCATACAATTTTGATCTTTACAGCTGTCATCGCTGTCGAAATCGATGTTCTGGCAGATTGGACAGACCTAGGCTGGATCTTTGCTTTCCTAATTGCAGAGACCGCAAACCCAACGCTGGCACTCTACACAAGCAATCCAGTCAGGTCCAGAATATGCGAACCAGCTTTTATAACAAACGGAACATCGGTCTTGCGATTTCGCTTTTACAACTCTGGGTAGAAGTTTTATACCGGAGGGTCCTGGTTGTGGCTCACTTGTGGCTACAGACGCCTTCGCCTTTAGTTTTCTCCTTCTGGCTCTTGACGTTTAGGTTTTTGTGGTTCCTTTGATTCCTTTACGTCTGCTGCAATTTCTTCTTGGAGCTCTGTTGGAATTGGATGGCTGGAAAGTTCTCTCCGCGCTATTGTTAACGCTTTACCGGGATCCATACGCTTGCCTCGTTCAACAACACTGGAGTTCAATAGTTTAGGGTCTGAGGTCGTAGCTTTATCATTCATCTGGCTGGAAAGGACATAGACCAGTTGCACGAAAGCCAGAGGATAAGTTCTTGGAAACATTTGTGCTTATTCCATTCCACAGCCTACTCAAAAGATTTGGAAATTGTTCCTCTGGAATAGATCCACTTGACCTGCTTACTTTACGCCACTTGTCCAATATTTCACGCCACTTTTTCTTCATGGGCGCGAATACAGCCACATCTAGTGGCTGCATCAGATGTGTGCTGTTTGGGGGAAGTGGTGTAAGATAGATGTTGTTTTCTTCACATGATCTAATGACCTCAGGGGAGAAATGGAAAGCCAAATTGTCTCCTATAATAATTTTTTTTCCTGGATTGTATATTTTGTTTAAATGTGGCAGAAGGATGTTAAAAAACCATTTCTCGAAGAGTGTCATGTCGAATCATCCGCTTTGGCTACAAGCATAGACAATTCCTGAGGGTCCTCCATTGGTCCAGTTCTCATAAAGATGGCCGGCTTTGTACACCACCATTGGTGGTAGCAAAATCCCATTTGCACTTCCACAAACCATTATGCTAACAGCAGCTTTTGAATGCTGCTGCACTCTTTCAACCCTTCTGGTGCCCCTAGAAACAATAACTTTTTTTGCGCCGGGATCATCTTGGACGTTGGTTTCGTCATAATTAAAAACCAATGCTGGATCTGAGTCTTTCAAAACTGGTTCTATATTCATGAAGAATTCATTAATAAGTTGTGCTCCTACAGACGCTCGCGAACGTTTAATATTTGAAGCTAAGCGGACACTTAAATTGTTTCGCGTTATAAAATGTTCGATAAAATCAGATCCCGGTTTATTGTCTGTAAATTCTTTCACTGAAAGACCCCATCTTTCCAAGTATTTTTTCAAAACCTCGCGTATATCAGCCTTCGTTAAAGGAAACCCCCAATCGCTAACCGTTCTAAGAGTGTGGGTTAAGAGAGTCTCTTGTTCTCGGGTAAATATGGTGGGATGGCCTACAGCCTTTGTGTGCCTACCAAAAAACTTATTTTGGAGGGTTTTCCTAGGGATTTTAAACCTTCGACTCGCCATGGCCTAAGACATCCCCCCTTTAATGGCGGCTAGTGCTTCATCCAATCTCTCTTGGGTATAATTGCCGTATGTACGGCCACCCAATTTTTTTACGTAATGTCGTGGCATTATACTACCACTTTATACCTGTAACAAAAGAAATAAATGTAAAAAACATATCTAAAATAAAAAGAAGTAATAAAACATAGTAATAAAAAAAAGTACGTAGGAGCCAAAGTTACCCAGCGGTGCCAAAGTAACCTCGTTTTACGGTATTTAAAAAATATTACTTTAAATGTCAAAAAATAAGGTGTAAAAATACAAAAAAAAGTTATTGGACAAAACTTTTAAAAATTTACTTTTCACCAAATTGTAAAATAAATATAATTCGAGAAATTTTGATTTTTGTGTCTATAGATTATAATATTTCTTTTAGTTACTGAAAATCATTTCATTCGTACCTGTTATATGATCAAAAATAAAAACATTTTTTTTTACTTTTAGTGCAAAAATAATTTAGACATGATTCCATACCCGTTTAAATGGCCTGTACGATGGTCAATCAATACAGAGATATGTTTTAAAATTCTAAACACAGTGTTTAATATCTTGTTAACAATATTTCTAATTTAAATAAAAACAAAGAAATTTTTCCCTGGGTTGTCAAGAAAGTTTAAACAAAAAGCTAACTTTATGTTTCAATTTAATTTAACTTAATTTCGGTGTATCCTATAGGTATTAAGTATATATATTTGCTTTTAGATATATTAAAACAAGTAAGGCATCTCGTCTAAAGAAACTTTTTATTTTTGTTTTATTAACAAATAAAAAAAGACTTATTTTAATCTAAAATCCTGTAAAAGGTCCTAATAAAGTTATATTCCAGTGATGAAAAGGAAACATTATTATTTATGTATACAGTATCCGCAAAAATCACAATTTCTTGAATGTTTCAAATATGGTAAATAAGCCTAAAATTAAATTCCAACAGTTTTGTTCAGTAACTTTATACACTGACCCGCAAAATTAACCGGAAGAAGAAAATTTTGTTCAAATTCAATCCTAACTATCTTTTTCAGTATCGCATCAATTTTGATAATCTTTGTCGTGTTTCAGGCTGTTTTATTGTCATCATTTTTTTATATCGAAGCTTTGAAAATCTTTTAACGGATTTGTTGTTATACAGGAGTTAATAAAAAGTTGCATTTATTTTAAACGGTTAAACACGACATTTCAAGCTCCATCTTTTCTAAACAATTTATTTTTTGCATTATTACCGATGTTTGTATTCGTAAAGAAAAAAAAAACACTGGTTTAAGAGAAATAGTGCAATATTGCTTTATTAGCAACAAAAAAAAAATACTGCAAAGTTGGCTGTTATGACATAACAATTAGCAGTGTTCATGGCCATGTTCGTAGCATGTCGAAAAAAATTTTTTTTGCCTTGCTTTTTTAAGTTTTAAAGCGTTTTTTAAATGTTTTTTGGAGCTAATGGTTGTCCGATTAGTTATATCGCAGAAAGGCTTGGCCATCCACGCAGTGCAGTATCCGATGCGTTACAAAGGTTCAGACAAACATCTCGTGTACCTGCTACACTCTATTAGATGCAGGTCATCGAAGGTAGCGCCTGGAATTTGCTCAAACTCCTGCAGATTGGGACATGGAAGAATGGCGAAATGTTCTCTTTATAGATGAGTCTCATTTTACGAGATATTTACCTGACAGACATTAAAGAGTGTGAAGAAGGCCCGGAGAAAGATACTCTCCATCTTGTATCTCTTTTAGAGCACAATTTGGTGGCGGAAGGGTGATGGCGTGGGGCGGTATTTCATTGGAAGCCATTTCAGACCTTGGTACACGTCAAGAGGGTATTCACGCTGATATAGATCCATTAAAGAGTGTTTAGAAGAACATGTGGTATCTTATAGGATATTTATAGAAAAATATTTTATTTTGCACGACAATGCTCGATCACACATAGAACAAGTAACGAGGCAATATTTAATCGACGTCGACGTTCATATAATGGACTGACCACCAAGAAGTGCGGATCTCAACCCTATTAAGCACATGTGGGATACATTAAGAAAAAGAGTTAGGCAGAACTACGGCGAGTTTCAAACTTTGGTTGCGTTGGATCAAGCACTGACAAACGAGTGGCAACGAATACCCCAGGACGCGGTTGCTTTCTTAATTGAATCTATGCCCGAAAGGGTGAGAGTTGCTATTCATGTTCGTGGAGGAAATACTCCCTGTATAACAACAAATTTGTTGACAATTTTTAAAGCTTTGATATGAAAAAATAAAGATAATAAAACGCGACCTAAAACTCGACTAAAAATTATTAAAAATGATGCAATACTAAAAAAGTTATTTAGGATTGAATTTGAACACACTTTTCTTTGTCCGGTTAACTTTGCGAGTCTGTGTAGATTGTTACTTTTAACCTTAGTTTTTGACATTTTATAAATTATTTTTCAAATTTGCCGCTATAACAGCAGTCAGATAAGAAATGTCAAAATGTGTTTTAGATTTTTTAACATACATCACTAATTGCCTATATTTTTTTAAATAACTTTGTGACAAAACATTTTGTATTTCTTTCAAACTTTTTTAAGGTTGGCATAAAAACATATTTAAAATTTTAATAAATTTTTTTCCTAATTGTATTTTTAAGTTTAAAATTAAAAGGTTAAATTGCCAACTACATAACAATCCACGTGTTTGAAAATTGCGATTTAAAATAATAAGTGAGTTTATAAAATCTTGACACGAGGTTAGATAAAACCCAGGATTTTAATGGTTTTTTGAATTTATTTTATTTAAATGGATTTCAAATCTCTACAAAAGTTAAAACGTAAACAGGTGGTAAAAAAGTCTAAATATCGCTTTAGTAGTGATATTTGCTATATCTTGAGTTTTGTTCCTAATTAATTATTATTTTCAGATAAATTTATAATAGATATAATAACTAAATTCCTATTTAATAAGAATTCTTTGGATAAGTGGGTGATTAGCAGAGCTGTCACAATTATTTTTAAATTGTAATTCAATTACAATTACCAAGCACTCTTTTAAGTACTATTAAATTACGATTACCAATTACTAGCATGTTTGCTAAAAGTAATTTAATTATCAATTAAAACTAAAAGTAATTGAATATTTTAGCAATTACTCTATTTTAATTACCACATAATATATATTAAACACGATACACTAAAGGTTCTCGCCCACTAGAGCGACGCGGCGCTGCGCGACGCGATGCATCACGACGCGACGCGACAGGTTTGTCCGAACACTGGGTGACGCGACACGTCGCGGCGCGACGCCAAATTTTCCAAAATGTGGCAATCGGTTGCGAGTTGTTATGGAAAGCTCATCGAACGAAGATATTTTTGTTTTTGGAGTAATTGCTGCTATGAAGGAGGAAGAAAAGAAAAAGAAAAGGAGAGTTTGGGTCTATGAAAATAATCGAAAGATAAATGCGTGTAAAGAATTCCATCACTATATTGAGAAAAGATGCAAGAAAATTTTTCAAATACTTTCGCATGTCGGAAGAAAAGTTTTTTGAATTTCTCAATTTAATACAGACATCTATAGAACTAAAAAAAAGTTGCTTTCACATACCTTGAAATCAGAATCCAATAAACAATTTCCTTATTTAGATTAATTTAAAAAAAAACTATAATAATAATAATAAAACACAAATGTCACAAAAATAACAACAAATGAACAAATGCATAACAAAATAGAGCAACATGTGAGATTCTTCACGATGATACCCAAAGAAAGCCGTTGAGACTCAAATGACACGCGACATTGTCGCGTCGCGTCGCATCGCGCCGCGCCGCTCTAGTGGGCGAGCACCTTTAACAAATAAAATATTTATACTAATATACATCATACGCGCACGTCACACTATTCAAACTGCTTCCTCGGCAAGTTCAACATCAAATGACTCTAAAATAAAAATTTCTTTTTATCCTGCCCCAAACATCAACAAATATTTTTTCACAAAAAAAAGTATAAAAACGGTGGCGGTAAGCACCAATCGAAAAAACAAAATTGGCGCGAAGGCGGCGTTCGCCGGATTTAAAGCGTTCCGCCTTGTATCAAGATGCTCTTTCTGGCTGGCCAAAATTTCGGCAGTTTTTCCATAAGGAAAGTTTACTGAATTTTTCGTAGTAATTCAATTATTTATTGGGTAATTAAATTAACTTTTAGGTAATTAAATTATTTTATTTATAAGTAATCGAAATACTTTCTAAGTAATTGAATTACTTGGAATTCGTAAATCAATTACCAACTACGATTGCATTATCCTATTAGTTGATAATCCAAATATAAATACCTTTTCCGAAAAGTACTTTAATTAAAGTAATCCAATTACTGAGAAGTAATTGAATACGATTTTTCAATTATTTTAATTCAATTACCAACGTCGTGCTTTTTTAAGTAAAGTACTTTACTTAAAAAAGCACGACCATAATGGTGGGTTTTATAGAAGCCTGTTTAAGCTGTTCTAAAAATAAAAAAAGTTAACTTAGATACAACGCATCAAAACAATAAAGAATTTAAAACCACTTATAGTATATCGCTTTAAAAAACATTTATTACAATATCTTTTTTGGCGATGTTATTTATGAGAATTACTGGAGTACACAAAATTATTTATTTTGTCATTTCTATTATTAAACAAATTGGCTTTAGCTATTTTCACTGGGGGACACTTCCCCTAAGAAATGATCGATCTGTGAAGCTTTGAAGCTCTGTAGAAGCCAAAATACGCATAATGGAGCTTTGTGCCCATTGAGACTTTTTCTCAGAAAGTCAAAGCTACAACATATATCGATTTCAGCAATTTTCACCGGGTGTCACTTCCCATAAGAAATGATTGATCTGTGGAGCTTTGGAGCTCCCTAGAAGCCAAAATACGCATAATGGAGCTTTGTGCCCATTGAGATTCTTTCTCAGGACGAAAAAAGTTACCACATATATCGATTTTAGCCATTTTCACCTGGGTCACTTTTTATAAGAGATGATCGATCGGTGGAGCTTTGAAGCTCCGTAGGAGCCAAAATAGGCATAATGGAGCTTCGTATCCATTGAGACTGTTTCTTAGGATGACAAAAGCTACAACATATATCGATTTTGGCCATTTTCACCGTGGGCCACTTTCCATAAGAAATGTGCGGTGTCCTTTTATATTACTAAGGAATATTTGCCCTGTAAAAAGATTAAAATATTTCTTTGCGCTCCTGTCGTTACCTCTGATTTCCTTTTTATGTAATAAATTAACGTCATTAGTTTCATCTAAAAATTAAAA
>JAHBCN010010916.1:98551-126320 GCA_019359885.1 Listronotus oregonensis | reverse complement strand
CAACACTGGTCTCAGGTATTAAGCCTACAGAACACAATAAGGTCAGCCTCTTAGCGCTCCGAACACCTGCCTAAAATAAATACATTTTTCATAGCCAATTTTGCTCCCCCCCAGGCAGCTGCGCCCTTGGCGGGCGCCCATTTCGCCACCGCCCAGAATACGGTCCTGAAAAGGACTGTAGCACGAAATGAAAACAAAAATTCGGCTATCCTCGTTTTCTCGAGGATAATTATTATACTTTATCTATTGCACTAGCACTAACTACTTTTAATAATTTTAGAAAATCCTGAAATATCAATCTTAGATGCGGCATTTGAATTTAATAATAGATTATAAAATTTATTTAACTTTAAAATTTTACAAATTTTATCCTAGTAATCCTAGGAATCTTTCTGAACAAAACATGCAGGACCGACCTAAGTATGCATTGGAAATAGCCAGGCTTATGTAGCAGGATCCAGAATTTTTATATAAAACTCTATTCACTATAGCAGGAATGTTTAATCGCAAGAATAAACATTATTGGTCTAGAGAAAACCTTCACCAAATTTAGCAACATAAGACTTTTATTGTTTCCATGGCTTTCTTGATACTAATATGAAACTGTTTTGCAATTTATTTATAATTTAAGCTAAAATAACCTAAAAATGGTTCACTTATATGTCATCAATTCATATATATTGAAATCGTGAAAAAAAGATCTTTTGTTGTAGCTTATAACATACAGGGTGTTCCATTTAAAAAAGTTAAAGTTGCCTATATTTTTTTCCATTTTTTTAATGCGATATTTTTTTACTGATAATTTAAAAAGATAATATGGAAAAAAACTACAACTCTCCAGATGCCACGTAAATATATTTAAAGACCCTGTACAGGGCCAGGCGCCAGATTTTAGGTTTTTATATTCTACTAGATGGAAAGCCTGTCTCCGCCAGGCGAGAGATAATATTAAGTAGCCTCTGTCTCCGTAAGACGCCTTCCGTACTTCTAACGGTAAAAAAACATTTTTTTGCTCCTATTTTTGTCCCGGGGGCGAAATTCACAAAACGGGCTTCGTTAGGTTCTAGCCACTGCTAAAGACTACCACTGTGCCAAATTTCATGATTTTAGCTCAAGCTATAACTTCAGAATCACGTGGACAGACAAATAAATATATATATATAAAAAAAAAAAAAAAAAAAAAAAAAATTACATATAAATATATCCACATTAGCAAATTATATATATAGATGTAACCTACCAATAACACTAAAATATTGGACTTCCATTGTCTTTATTTGTTAATTGATACACAACGTTTCGGTTGGTGATGTATCTTTAACCGTTTTTAAGTGATAACTAAAAACTTTTCTTAAAAGCTACCACTTATATACAGGGTGGGCATCTGTCTGTCTGTCCGGTAGCGTAGTGGTCAGAGCCTCGGCTCGCCGCGCCGGCGATCCGAGTTCGAATCCCAGCCCCGCCGGGCAGACATATTTAGGTAGTAGTTATTTAAAATAACGTCCGTGGTGGTACTACCGCGTTGTCTAAAAGGTGCTGTGAAATGCAATATTTGCATGTTTCAGTGCTTGGGCAGCGTTGACGGAACTGGGGCATAAAAGATGGGTTAAACATCGGAAAACCCGGCACTCACGGTACTCTGGTATTTAGGAGTATATATGTATATGTATATGTCTAATATAGTATATATGTATATGCAAATCCTTCGTGAGTTGTCACAAAGATAAAAAAATAAGCGAGGTAAGCGGCTGTATCTCAGGACCTGTACATCTGACAATAATGGATTTTTTTTATTATCATAAAAGTGACCATGAGAAAATTCTGGAAATTATTTTCAAGTTCCGTAGTTCACCGCTAGAGGGCGTAACTAAAAATTAAATAAGGAAAACATATTTTTTTCCGAAAACCCATATATTAACCTATATTTTTGGTAATACTGTTAGAAAGCCTAGAAAATTCTCTATTATTTTGGATTAAGGCTCATTGGCGTACGACCGATAGTAGGGGTGGGGGAAGCTCTTGAAAGTGTAATCATTAAAATCGGTGTAAATTTTAAACCACTTAGTCAATTTCAGCAAATTAAAATTTGTTTGCAAGATTAATAAGGCTGTTTTAAATATCCGTTCTCCTTATCGCTCTACAGTTCCCAATAAAAGAGCTAGAGGGCGCAATTCGTAATAATTCCAGTTTTTTTCATTTTACTGCAAAAATTTAAATCGAACGGTATATTTTTGACATCATATTTAAAAAGTAGATATTATTTTCAAAAATATTGTTAAAACCCGACGATGATATCATTGCTCGTTTTTAAATAATAGCGAATTAAAGTTTTTTTTTACTCGCAGAGTCAAAACTTATGTACCGCCATCTAGCGTTCGGCCCTAGAATGTCTAATTAACGTATAGTAGGCGGCAAAAACAAAAGAAATTTTCAAATAATATTTTTTGAAACGTCAAGTATTTATTAGATGCTTTTAATCCTTGTCAATTTGGTATCTAAATATCTTTTGCGCGATTTTTTTGTAAAATGCCTCTTACAAATGATGAAGCTGTTGATATGATTGCGGTTTTCTTCGAGTGCTTTCAAAATGCAAAATGCAATAGCTGAAAGACAGTATGCCATTAGGTGTCCAGATCGCCGTCATTATGGCAGAAGAGTATTTCCACGCTTGGTACAGCGACTACGCGATACTGGGAGTTTTAGTCGGCCCAGATTTAGAAGGCGTCACACTACTGGACGAACGGAAGAAAACGTTATTAATGTGTTGGCCTACGTAGAATTTAATAAGCATATTGGGACTCGGGCGTTATCTTTAGATTTGGGAATAACTCGAACTACTGTACGATATATACTAAAAGGCCACAAGTAAGTAATTGCATTAGCGCCTTTAATAACATTTAATATAATTTACCCTTGAATTAATACATGTCTTTTTATTTAGGCTACATCCCTACCATAATCTACACCAAGCCTTAAACGAACATGGTTTTGAGCGCAGAATTGATTTTTGTCAATGGATGCTAGCAATGATTCGCGAAAAGAGGCATTTTTTTCACAGATTCTGTGGACCGATGAAGCTACTTTTAGTAGCGATGGTAGAGTTAACAGGCATAATATGCATTATTGGTCGGCTGAAAATCCCCACTGGATGCGAGAAGTCCAGCACCAAGGCCGCTGGAGTGTAAACGTGTGGTGTGGCATTATCGGAACGAAAATTATTGGTCGTTTTTTTTTTTGATGGCACATTAACCGGTAATATTTTTTTGGATTTTTTAATAAATGCTTTGCCCATTTTAATGGAAGATTTGACATTGGAAGTAAGACGGACCATGTATTTCCAATTGGCCGGGTGTCCAGCACATTTTTCCCGTTTCGTGCGGGATCATATTAAATATTATTTTCAAGGGCGCTGGATCGGAAGGGGAAGTCTATTTCCTTGGCCGGCCAGGTCACCCGATTTAACATGCCTCGATTTTTACTTATGTGGTCGTTTAAAAGATATTGTGTACCAAACTCCACCCACAACTAGACATGATATGGAAAACAGAATCCGTGATGATATTAATCAATTATCAGCCGCTGAAATCGAAACAGCAGTTTTATCCACCTAAAGAAGATTGGAAGCTTGTTTGGAATGTGATGGAAAGCAGTTTGAACATCTATCGAGGCATTAGGAACCTAATATGTTTGGGTTTAAAATCGATCTTTTTCAGGACCATCATTTAAATATAAAGAGAAATTCGTTAATAAATAATTATCCTAAGAAAATCACATAATCATCCTTTGATGCTGTGATCTATCAGTTTAAGTATTAATTTATTAATTATGACAACATGATGTATCTTATTAACAGCTTGAGAAATCAACTATAATAATGTTAATTAGACATTCTAGGGCCGAACGCTAGATGGCTGTACATAAGTTTTGACTCTGCGCGTAAAAAGAAACTTTAATTTGCTATAAGTTTAAAACGAGCAAAGATATCATCGTCGTGTTTTCACAATATTTTTACAAATTTTATCTACTTTTTAAATATGATGTTAAAAATATACCGTTCGATTTAAATTTTTGCAGTAACATAAAAAAAACTGGAATTATTACGAATTGCGCCCTCTAGCTCTTTTATTGGGAACTGTAGAGCGATAAGTAGAACGGATATTTAAAACAGCCTTATTTATCTTGCAAACAAATTTTAATTTGCTGAAATCGAATAAGTGGTTTAAAATTTACACCGATTTTAATGATTACACTTTCAAGAGCTTCCCCCACCCCTACTATCGGTCGTACGCCAATGAGCCTTAATCCAAATAAATAAAGAATTTTCTAGGCTTTCTCACAATATTATCAAAAATATATGGGTTTTCGGAAAAAAATACGTTTTCCTTATTTAATTTTTAGTTACGCCCTCTAGCGGTGAAATACAGAACTTGAAAATAATTTCCAAAATTTTCTCATGGCCACTTTTATAATAATAAAAAAAATTCCGTTGTTGTCAGATGTACAGGTCCTGAGATACAGCCGCTTACCTCGCTTATATGCCCACCCAGTACAATTCGTTGTTCACCGAATTCGGACCGATTTATCATGGTTCAGCAACGGCTGTCAGATATTCGGAATATCGACACTAGGCTTGCTAAATACATTTTGGTTGTTTACAATTATTACAGCTTTTTTAAATTTTCTTTTCTTTCAGTAGGTTACTTCATGAATAAATTTTGCTTCCGACTATCGTATGCGGTGTTGTTTTGACCAAGCGTGTTCTGCAATCCCTGACTTCGACATTTCACTTTGTTCCGTATGTTTTTTGTGTTTTTTAACTTTAATTTAAATTTTAAATTAGAGTTAAAGAACACAAAAACATACGGAACGAGGTAAAACGTCGAAGTCAGAGATTGCCGAATATGCTTGGTCAAAACAACACCGCATACGATGGTCGGAAGCAAAAATTATTCACAAAAAACGCACTGAAAGAAAAAAAAATTGAAGAAGCTGTAATAAGTACCGACTTAAGGTTCGGTTATATTTTTCAGAAGATTACTTTTTTTAAAATAATCTCAAAATTTTTATTGCGAATTTCAAATGTTTCGTTACTTACCATTGGCACGAATAGCTATGCTTTGACCTATTTGTGTCTTTTATATTACAATAAATTGTTGCTTGATTTTTTTTTAATTTGAGGTATTGGATTGCAAGTACAATAAATTTAACTGAATAGATTATTATAAATTATAACCTAGTACAAATTTTTTATACCAATAAATAATTGCGTTAAAACTTTTTTAAAACCATATATTAAATATTTAGTCCAGTCGTAGTATGCATTAGTCCCGCCTTTAAAGTTTAAATTAAAAAATACTTCTTTAAAACTTCTTGAGTGGATTTTTTTGAAGCTACATACAACTTTTTTAAGTATATGTTATGTAGATTATTATACTCCGAAGTAGGGTTTTCGAATTTTTCCAAAAAAAAAAAGATTGGTTTTTTAAACATAGCTCCTTCATTTTTAATTATACAAAAAAATTTCAAAAATGGTTTTGTAGAGGTTTTTAAGAGCTACAAGGCTATAAAGAGAATCGCAGAAGGGCAAAGATCAATTTTAATTAGGAGTTTGTTTTCACTGATTTTTTCGTAGAAAAAAGTAGGGACCGACCTTATTTTTATCATAACTCGCTCAATTTTCATGCTAGATACTTAAACAAAAAGAAAGTCTAATTACTACGCTATTTGACTTTGAATCTTTCAAATCTTGCATTTGACAAACAAAGGCTAACCATTAACAAACCTTACCTCGAGCCGTATTAGTTGTAGAGAAACTATAAAAAAAATGTTTTGTTCGTTTTTTTTAATAAGCTTTAATTTTGTTTTTTTAAATAAAATGCATATGTTTTGAGTAATTCGTAAAAAACCTATTAAAAACGTCGATTTTTTCGTCGAAAAACTGTTACTTTTAATCGTGAATAACTCGAAAAATATTAGTTATACAAAAAAGTGTATGGAACATTTTTTACTTAGAATAACTTTCTTTATCAATTCCTGTAGTTAAAATGTAATAAAAAATTTCCACCCCCCAGACGGGGTGGCAACTACCCCTAGAATAAAAGCGCCACTCGGCATGATATAGAATTCGCTGCCCTCTGTCAAAAATTCAGGTAAATCCATGTAGGATGAAAAAATTGCGAGCCCAAATGGTTCACTTCCTGTACTAGTATATTTTTGTAGTTCAATAGTATATATATTCCAATGTTTGTATTATAAAATCCTATTATTTTTGTAAAAAAAAAACGAGATATTCTTTAAATTACCTAGACATCGCTAAATTGACATGTTTGACGTATTCTATATCAAAAACGCCCCAATTCTCAGAATTTTCGATAGATAAAAAAGTTGTAGGTTACGTCAAAATAAATCAACTAAAGATGTTTTCGTAAAGTATTTTTTAATTTAAAATTAAAAGCCGGAAGCGATACCCATTACAAAAATAAGTTGAAAAGTGTCCAGCCTAAGTAAGGAAAAAGGAAAATATGGGTTAAAAATTATTTTTTATATAAGGTTTGCTTGTTATTTAGAAATAATGACACAATTTTACACTTTTTTTACGTAAGCGGTCTGGATAACAAACAGACCCATGGGCTGCGTGTAGCTCAATACATTTATTCAATCAGTGCTCAAGAGACTTCTTAAAAATAGGCGTTTAAGGCAGAAATAACGTCAAAATCGGAAATCAATGTTTTACGAGCAAGAATTTTTTTCAAATTCAGAAACAAATAAAAATCCAATGGAGCCACATCTGGTGAATAAGATGCATAAGAAACCACCTTAAAGCATGATGATGAATTTTTGCCATGACAATTAATGATTTATGGCAAGATGTATTGTTCTGATGGAACAGAATTTTCTTTTTTGTCATTCCCCGACGTTTCTCTTCAATATTTTGGTTCAACTGGTCAAGTAAGTTGGCCTCAGAATTTACAAGTTTTTCTTTATGAAGATAGTCTATAAAAATAATGCCTTTGGCATCCCAAAAAATTGTTGCCATAACCTTTCCTGCCGATAGAACTGCCTTTCGCTGTCCACTGTCTTGATTGTTGTTTTGTTTCTGGCGTACATTGGTGGATCCAAGTTTTATCGACAATAACAAATCGGGGAAAAATTTAGCTGATGAAGGCTTAAACAGTGTCAAAAACTCTTCTGAGATGGTCATGCGAATGAGCTTTTGCTTTGAAGTAAGCAATTGCGGCACCGATTGAGCAGATAGTTTTCTTATTTATAAAACTTCAGGTAAAATATGGTGAGTTTGCTCTTTCGACATGCCCGCAGCCTCAGCTATTTAATCCAAATTCAGCCGGTGATCATTCAAAACAATGTTATGAACTTTCTGCACAATTTTTTCAGATTGTGCTGTTTTTGGCCTACCAGAACGCGGAGCATCTTCAATGATTGTGCGACTACTTTTAATGTTTCAACCCAAGTTTTGACGGTAGAAAGTGAGGGCGCTGACTCACCTAAAGTAACACTAGACTTTTAAATTGTCGTCGGACCAAAAAGGGGTGTGACGATATAGGGGTTGCCGAGTATCAATATTAGTTTTTTGCTTAGTTAATTTATTTTACTTAAAAAAATCCATCGCTTACTTTTATTCCTATTTAAGATAAATCGGTTTAATGTGAATTAAATATGCAACGTAATAAATATATAGGGTAACTACACCATCAAAATCCATCGCAGTTAACACAAAAAACAATACATTTTACAAAAAACAGGTTAAAGCTCTAAAAAATGTCTATCGTTTGAGAAAAACACGTCGTACGTAATCATAAATAACAACTTTTTAACTCAATGCGATACATTTTTTTATGGTTGTTGTAACCATACTTACTGACGTTTCTTTAACTTGGACTACCGAAAATAGACAATGATGATTTACTATTAAGGCCAACCACCAACTGCACTGGCAAAATACCTTTTAGAACTGATTAAACCATTAGTCGGTAAGTCACCATCTTTTGGTAAAAACTCCAGTCATTTTGTTGATATTCTTAATAATGTAGAAATAGGATCAAACGATACTTTCGCAAGCTTTAATGTAGAAAGTCTGTATACAAATGTGGCAGTAGAAGAATCGTTAAGCATCATTCGAGCTAAGCTCAACGAAGATGATACCTTAGTAGAAGCTGTGCCTCCGTAGTCCTTACTTTCAAGTGAAAGATGAGGACTATGCGCAGGATGATGGACTTCCCATGGGTTTATCACTCTCTCCAGTGGTAGCAAATATTTATATAGAATGGTTTGAGGAACTCGCAATTAAAACGGCACTAATCAAATCAAAAGTTTGACTACGATATGTTGACGATACTTTTATTGTATGGACAGGTAATGACGAAGAACTTAAAGGTTTCTTAAAACATCTAAATTGTCTTCGACCCTGTATCAAATTCACAATAGAGAAGAAACAAAAATCGGCTCTACCTTTTCTCGAAGGTTTAGTCAAACGAAATAACGGACATATACAAACCTCGGTATACAGAAAACCTATCCACAATGGACAATATTTACACTAGAATTCCAATCACTCTAATGAAACGAAGTAAGGAGTCATACGTACTCTATATAATCGCGCAGTGCCTTATGTAACGGTAAGGAATCTCTGCAAGCCGAAATAAGTAATATAACTAGGGATCTCAAGCAATACGGCTCCTGTGAAAGATTGATTAAGGAAACAATCGATAAATATCAAGATAAGACAAAATACTCTAATTTGAACAAGACTCCATAGGACCAAATATTTATGACTATTCCGTATATTAAAGGGATTTCAGAAAAGATCCGCAGAATAGCAAATAGTTATACTATTTAAACAGCATTTAAATCCCAAACCACTCTAAGAAGTATTCTTACTAAGAGGAGACCGGACAACAATGTTTTAAGAAATGACTGTATCTACCACATTTCCTGTGAATGTGGTGAAGTATACATTGGGAAAAAAAACAGTAGAAATTAGGGTTAAAAAACACAAAAAAATATACGGAACGAGGTGAAACGTCGAAATCAGGGATTGCCGATTAAGCATGGTCAAAACAACACCGTATACAATGTTTGGAAGCAAAAATTATTCACGAGGAAACCTACGGAAAAAAAAGAAAATTTAAAGAAGCTGTAATAATTGCAAACAATCAAAATATATTTAGCAAACCTAGTGTCGATTTTCCGAATATCTGGCTGCCGTTGCTGAACTGTGACAAGTCGGTCAAGCTTTGGTAAACAACTGATAGTATATAAGGTCATAGCTTTTAAGAATAGTTTTTAGTTATCACTTAAAAACGGTTGGAGATACATCACTAACCGAAACGTTGTGTATCAATTAGGAGATAAAGACAATGGAAGTCCAAGATTTTAATGTTATCAAAATCATACTTACTGAATTTTTAAACCAATGCGATACGTTTTTGTAAATGTGTTTTTGCCAAACGAAGGTGAACAGATTATAGTATTTTACTTTCTAAATAAACAGATGAAAATGGCACATATACACTGATTGAAAATCAAAAGTGTTTCAATATCTGGATTAGCTCCGCTTGGTATTTTATTTACTCTGCTTTTATTCGATATGTATATTGGAACTTGGCCCTGGTCGATTCTGTCGATCAGGCATTGTAAATACGTGTGGTTAGCCACTTGTGACGTAGATACCCTTTTCTCGGGATAGTTTTATATTTGAATTTTACATGCTTGTGAAGAAAAGAGGTATTTGGGTATAAAGGGTTATTTTAACCAATAAAAAAATATGTGCAGGGGTCCTATTTAGAGAACATTTACATCATGAATTTGAAAAAATAATGGAAATTTCGCTACACTATATAATTATTAGTACATTTTTGTATGAATCTTATCTAAAATGCATTTTTATTTACTATTTATTGGTCATTCTGGCATGTCATGATTTATTATTTTAAAACCCTATAAATTAGGTCTGCTTACTATTCGGAAAATAGTGCACACCATTCTACATCTTTTTTTTACGTAAGCGTTCTTATCAAAGGTCTAAATGGGTACAAAAAGTGTAAAATAGTATATTTCTGAATAACAAATCTATTATTATTTACATTAGAGAAAAAATGTGTTATCTTATTTATGGGTTAACATAAAAATAATAATATAGTTTGCTGCATTAGATTTTTTTTATGTACAGAGTAAGCCATGTGGGTGTTATCATTTTAAAAAATACACTTCTGGCCAACAAATTTCTTAGGTGCGGAGAATTTCAGTGCGATAAAAGGAGATGTCAATTTAATAGGCAAAGGCTTGAGCGAAATAAAGACAGACAGAAAACGTGTAGCGTTTGATGCTTTTTCTACCTACCCAAGAAGAAGATGAGATTAACGAACTCAAGGACTCCTTTAGTGCGTTGAGGGGGAATGCACACTCAGTGATGCCAGATCTCACGATTATTCGTAAGATTACACGATTTTGGTTCCGATTTCAAGATCTTACGAATAAGGTAGCAATTCTGACGATTTTTAAATAAATTATTTTAAAATAATATTTTGCATTTAAATTATTATTTTACTTCGTCCCTGTAGTGAATGATAACAATGGCATATTAAAAGAAACGACCGGGGAATCCCCATCGCCTACAAGCGGTTATCGAGCAGAACGACATGGGATTCCCCGTTGATTGCAGGTAAAGGTGGCTTACAATTTATTTGTTTGCATTTTCACGCAGTCCTGTCTCGTATCGGAAATTTTACATAAGCCAAATCCATCGAAAGTATGATATTTAGAAAAAGATTCATTGGCGACAAAAATTGTTATGATATTTCTATCAATAACAACATGATACGAAAGTAAGGTAGTAGTGACATATTATATAGCGATAAAAAGAATAATACTGACTCAAACGATTCTGAGAACTGAGCATAATGTAAAAGTACCTATTGCTTAGATTACGCTAGGACAACATTTTAAAATTATGTTTTTTATTTAAGTATATTTAATATTTAAATTTGATGTGTTATTAATACATTGTATTAATAATGTATTACTCATTGTCATTGGTTTCCTTAATCATTTTATTAGTAATTATTTACCTCTCATATTATTAGTATCCGTCAATTTGCATTTCAGTTAGTTTATCCATTTTAACTGTTAAACCTAGGTTGTCCATTTATGCGCTGATACGGCGATGTTGCACAACCAGTAAAAATAAAATTATTTATGTTGTCTTGCTCGATGAAATAACAAATACCTATTATTAAAATTATAAAGTATCTTTAACCATTCTCAAATACTAATATTTTTTACAAATTTATTATTTTTTGCTAAGCGCATAATTTTTTTTAAATAAAAAGTTTTATAAAATGTATGATTTTTAAAACATTTCTAAAACTGCTAATAAATATTTTACAAAATGACGAATCGTAGGCACTGTCGACCGTCGTTGTATTGAAAGTGGGATGATAGGGAAAATTGTTGTGGTTCTCTTTTTAATCTGGGGTCATACCATATGTATCCTACTCTATTACATTAAAATTGGCTCCCAAGACCTTGCCTTGCCAATCCTGTATATAAAATATAAACTATATGAGTCAATTCTCAACCTAGTCTAAGACTGGACAGTGAGGTTGTAAACATATTTTCTCTAATCTTTATTTTTAATAAAAGCAGTGTCTTTGGTTTGTGATTGTACAGGGTGGCGCCTTTTCGATAGATTTTCAGAGTGTTGGGAAAACTACAGGAGGTAGAGCAAATCTGATGGCACGATCTCGAGTTCAAGTTTCGAAACAACTGCAACAGTAAAAAAGATCGCGACTAACTTGATTCGTTTCGGAGATTTAAATTTTTACGAGTTCAGTACACTTCTGTATCTCGGTTGTTAGTATCGATAGAAAAAAGGGTAAATAGCACCTTTATCTCGAGTTTTATGTAGAACTCAGTGGCCTACTTAATTATTTTCATCAAATGGAAAATTCTGTATATTTTATTATTTTACTATTTGTTTCCCAGTAAAATAACCTTTTTATTAACATCACACACTTTATATTTATCCTTAAAGAAATTGGTTATTTGTAAAGAATTTAAGGAAAACATCATAAAATTTAAATTTTGCACGTCTTCCATAAAATTAAGAATTTTCATTGCAATAAAGTCATCAATTTGGAAGTTGATTTTTTTAATTATATTAATAAATATCCTTTTTATATTATTAGCTAATTGTCCTTTGTTTATTCATTCTTAATTTAACTTAACTACGTAAACATTTGGTTAAGTAGAATGCAAGTTAAGTTGGCTTATATGGGGTACAATATTTAAGCAAGGAATAAGAATAACATACAAACGATATTTAGGAAAACGAACATCTGGTTCGTGTTTTTAAATATCGATTTAAATAATGAGAAGTTTGAAAACTTTAAAATGAATATTATCAATAAATGTTATATTAAGAGCGGGAAAAAAGGGGCAAATGCTTTACAGATTTATTTCACAAAATGTCCAGAAAGAAGGCAAACAAGTATTAATACTTGTAAAAAACTAGACAAAATAATGAAAAATAAATAAATAATTAAGAAATATTAAAATACCAAAAAAATAACAATCAATAAACTTTATACAAAGAGTGCACTATTTAAATACCATGTTAATGTGTTTGATGTCTTTTTTTATAAATTTCGTTTTTTTCACAAATAACTAATTAAAAAATAAATAAATTTCATATGGGTAGTATAAATAATAAGATAATTTCATTTTAAAACGAATAGGAAAATAATATACAGGGTCGTCCCATTTTAAAAAGCAACTTTGAACTAATTTGTAAAACTGTAAACAAATTTTGAGTACGATACTGAATTTTATGTAAAAGCCTAGAGAAACTTGCTTTCAATTTTTTTTTTATCTGTACTACCAACCGAAATACAAAGGTGTGACAAAATCGTCAAAATTTGAAAAACACCTTGTATCTCCGAGACGAATTAGGTTAGCCGCAATCTGTTTTCACCCTTGTAGTTGTTTCGAAAATCAAACAGAGAATGTGCCATTAGATTTGCTCAATCTCATGTAGTTTTCCCAATACCCTGAAAATCTATCGAAAATCTGAAAACGGAGTTTCAGCAAGACAGAGCCATTGCCACACGTCCCACAAGTCTCTGCCGGTAGTTCGAGGGAAAACCGAACTCCAAGAGATGTGACATTTTGTGAACACCCAGGAGTCCTGATTTTGATGCCAGATGATTTCTTTTTAGGAAGGTTTTTAAATAATTATTTGTATAGGATGGAGCCTTTTCTCGATGGATTTCCATAGTATTGGGAAAACTACAAGAGATAAAGCAAATCTGGGAGCACATTTTTGGGGTTGATTTTTGAAAGAATTGCAACAGTGAAAACAGATCGAGGCTAACTTGATTTGTCTCAGAGATACAGGGCGTGTTGCAAATTTTGAGGATTTCAGCATACCTTTGTATCTCGGTTGTTAGATACATGATGATTTGAGGACATCCATCACTGGTAAGTTAATGCCGAAAAATGCATTTGGGATGATGATATCCATCATTAAATAAGTGTTGGCAAAAATATACGCTTTAAATGTTGGCATAATTTTATTTTTCTCCTAATGGCAATAAAATATGTTTTTATTACCGGCCAGGAAATTAAAATGCGCATAGATAATGCACACGCGTAATGTGTATTTATATATAGGGGATACCATACAAAATACACCATTATACCATGTGGTTGTCTTTAGTATGGCAAGAATAAGTTTAATTATACGAGACTTAAATATTTGGAGATTTGGAGGGGAAGGGAAGACTTCGGCGGGTAGCAGGTTCCATAGTCTGAACACTCTAGAAATAAAAGAACGAACAAAGGGGGAAGTTCGGGGCTTCCCAAGTTGAACTGTAAAAAGATTCATACAAGAGACACTATATGTTGCTCTGTTGGGAGCTGCCAGATGAGGAATTATGCTAGCCAACTCTTCAGAGCAGAAGCCAAAGAAGTACCTATAAAAGAGCGACAAATTCCCTACAACCTACCGGTAAGCAAGAGAAGAAAGCTTTCCTGTAAGCATGGGATCTTTAATGAGACAAACAGCTCGTTTTAAAATGAAATCAAGAATGTAGGAGACGCCATTCCCCAGACATGAGAACAGTATTACAGAGGGTTTCACTCAAGATACACACATCCAAGCTTTTTTGTAGATGCTGAAGCTATGGATGTAATGTGTTTGTGACAGTTAAGGTTATTCTCAAAAGTAACGCCAACAAGATTAAATGACTCTTTGTTTTGCAGAACAGGGCCGCTCATATGTTATGGTGAGCATTGGCGGATTTTTTTTCGCGACAGCAAACATGTCTGTGTTTTGGAAGCATGGAACTGGACAAGATTTTTGGCGCCCCGATCCAAGATTAGTTTAAGGTGTTGTAAAAAAGATCTGCATTATCCAGATCAGGCATACAGTGGCGTAGCTACGTTACCAAGGGCCCTGGGGCAAATAGGTAACTGGGGCCCTATCTATACTGGTTAAAATATATATACTTTAATGATGCAGAGCTACTTAATTTTAAGCCCTTTATCATCAGCTGTAGTGCAGTGTAATGCAGTAGGTATTATTTAAATAAAAATCACATTACTCTTAGCAAATACTAAAAAAAAACTATTTTGCAATAGGGATACCGTCAATGTCTACATTATGCAGCACTTAAAGTAAACCCTTACATAATCTGGAAATATTTTCACATAGTTTGCCAAAATAAAAAAAAATACATTATGAATAATTATGGTTATGATTATAATTGATTTCAATTAAAGTAATTAAGTGAAATAAAACTATCTATCTAATCTATGAAATTCAGACTGTAATAAGTTACAAGACTAGATAAAAAAAAATCAAGAGTGTAACTCTGCTTTGAAATGTTTTGTGGGAAAGTAAATTTGCATTTTACCAAAGACAATTGTAGATAACTACAATTTTCTTTGATTTTACTTAGGAATTCGCACTAAAGCATACTTGAGACACAGCTTACTTCTTGAGATATGTACTGTCATACTTATAATTAATAACACGCTTATTAAAATAATGTTCTATTTTAAAACCCAATAATTTCCTAGTTATTATTTTAATGTTTTGACGATTTCATATCGAGTTATTTTCTACTTTTTATCTTGTAGCGACTGTCAAGAAATATGTAAACTTCTTATAGTAATTTATTTTGCATGAATATGCGTTAGGGGCACTACTCACAAATTTCAATTTTTTAAAACTAAGATGACATATTTTTTGCCCTGTTGCAAGTTTAGATCAAGCTGTTCGAAATTTCATGACAAGGAGCTCAAAAATGTCTCATGTAATTACAGTATTTATTTAACTTTTTCGAAGGTCGCTAAGGGGACCGAGGGACCCCTATGAGATCGGGGGCCCTTGGGCACTGCACCGCCTAGCCCTCCGATAGCTACTCCACTGCGGGCTTAGAGGTTAGTTTATGAAATTGAATATTATAGTACAGGCAAAGACAATTGTAGTTATCACTATAACTACAATTGTCTTTGGTACAGGTTACTATCTTCGGCAAAACTATGAATAGTATTAATTGTGGAAGAGAGATGATCGTAAATGTGAAGAAGAAACCGAGTTGGTTCCAGTACTGAGCCCTTGGGCACCCAGACTCTGTATGTTAATTAATAAGATAACTGAAACTGTAAGAAGTTTTTTAAATGCATATATTGATTTATAAGTTTTCAATTTTGCATACTTTAAGAATTAATAAAACTTAAAAAGTACGCCTTAAAAAAAAGGTTCTTTCTTTTGCACTGGTATTAAAATACAGTAAATGGTCTTTGGTTGAAAGCATCATATATTTTCGTCCATCCATCATAGTAAGGACTTTTGGGATTTTGCTGAACAGTTAAATCATCACCTATATCTAGGTACTTAAAGTCGTACGGTCTAACACTGGGCCAAGTCACATTTTGGAGTAGGTCAGACTTTTCTGGTGTGGGATTCCTTAAAAATAAATGGAAAATTTATTTAAAAAAGACGCAGCAATATTTAAATGGCTGGTTTCTTAGGCCATTTTACGAAAAAAAAGTTCCGCAAATATATTGTTTTTCAAGAATGATTCTTTTTAATTAACGATACCCTTCATAAGCCCACGGTGAAAACACTGTGGAAGCGCTGTGTACGTGGAAACACCGTTTAACCACACAGCTTCCGCGATGTTATCACAGCGGAGTTGTTCCATAAGCACACCGTGTTTCCACAATGAACCCACGGCGCTTACACAACAAATCCACGATAAATACACAGTAAGTATTCACCGTACTTACACACTAAAACCACCGTTTTTACACTTTGAATTCACGATGGATACATGGAAATCTTGTTTATGGTTTTACACAATTTTTTTAAAGTGTTTACTACGTACCCACAGTGTTTTCATTGTGTATACCCTGTGGGCCCAAGGATGCGAGGGTATTGAATAATAATTTAAATATCTCTTCACGAATTTTTGGAAAATTGATAGGGTTGTTTGTAGAAATAGGGGACTTTTATTAGATTAAAATTATTGAGTCCATTGGCGTCGGGGAGGGAGGACACATTAACCAAATTTATTAAAAATATTTACGGCACTGACTTTAATTAAAATAAATTTAACCTTGTCAAAGGCTTACTTGCAGCAAGTTTACAAAAAAATATAAAATAACATAATTGCATTATAAATAGGCGAGTTTTTATAAATTGCTTTCCTTATTTCAAATTTTACCGCATGTCACTGACTACAAAATATTTTAAATTAAAACCATCTTGTAAATACCATTAAAAAATATTTAAATCATTTTAATAAGGTTTTGCTATAATTAACACTCAGTAAAGTGTAATTAATTACCCCTAAAACAACTTTTTTAAAGAGAACTAGAATACCTGCTTATTTTTTAAGGGGATATTCTAATCTGGAAAGTTGAAAATATTTTTTTTTTCATATTTCAATAGTTTAGATATTTAAGAATATCTCCTGAAAACGATTTTTTGAAATTCGTATTATTTTAAAAGTTTAAGCTAAAGTTGTTGTTCGGCGCAATAAAGTTAGAATCGAAAGGTAAAACATTAAAAGCGTTTTTCTCGAAACTACTTTTTTCGAAACGTTTCTCACAAAATCTCAAATTAAAATTGACCGATCTTCTTAAAAGCTTAGCTTTTTTTTCTTTTATATATCTCTATGACAGGAATTAACAAAAAACGATATTTTCAATTTTTACCGTTTTTAAAAATTCAAAAAAAACCTACCTAACATTTTTTTTTCAAATAACCAGAAAAGAGCCAATCATGACAAGATGGACACGCCCCCCTCCCCCCCGCCATACTTCAACAGCGTGTAACTTGTGAAATATGTTCTTTTTATGTTGAATTTTTGTTTTGTAAATTCTTAAAATATAAATAAATAAATGATAAAAAATGGATAGCCAAAATATATTTTTTTAATTGATTTTCAAAAAATGCCCAAAATTCGGGCTTCTAGGCTTGATTAGCTGCTTAATATTTTTGCGCCGCAATATTAATAACAAGTTCGAAAATTTCATAAACATCGTTTTCTTGAAAGTGTTAAACAATATTATGGTTTTAATAACACTAAAATCTTGCAGTTATCACTTTAAAACGGTTGGAGATACATCACGAACCGAAACGTTGTGTATCAATTAACAAATAAAGACAATGGAGTCCAAAATTTTAGTGTTATTGTTCAGAACCATACTTTTTGCGCTAAATGACATGTTTTTGCGACGTTGCCGTTATTATAACTTAATTATCACTTTAACTCTACGCCCCTGACTTCTATATGTATTTGATGTTGTTCTTAAGAAGATTCAACGTGCCCAAAGGGCACTTTGCATCAAGGGCGGATTCAGAAAATCCTTACGGGGGGGTCTTAAGCAGAAAACCGGGGGGTTTGAGGGGTATTTGTATTGGAATACCCCTCAACGTAGAAAAGGTTCGAAGTCCGGGGGTCCCCCGTCCAGGACACGAACCATTTGGCCTAGCAATTTTTTTTAAATGCATAGAATGAATGACTTCAAATTTTAACAGTAGGTAGGGAATAGTCCAAGGATCAAAATCTATATCATGCCAAAGGGCGCCTTTATCTTGGGGGTGGTTGCCAAACCATCTCGAGGGTGGATTTTTTTTTATATTTTGACCACAGAAATCGATAGAAAAATGATTTTTAAACAAACAATGTTTAATGCATTTTTTTTGTAAAATGCAATCTTTTCGAGTTATTCGCGATCGAAAGTCAAAGTTTTTCGTCGGTAAAATCAACGTTTTTAATTGGTTTTTTGCAAATAACTCGATAAGTATGCATTTTATCTAAAAAGTTGTATTAAAGAAAATTGTAGCTTTAAAAAAAAAACGAATAAAATGGTTTTTTTTTTGTAATTGCTGTGGGAACACTACAAACCAAGTTGTGGTTTGTTAAATGTTAGCTGGTATTTATCAAACACAAAATTTAAGAATTTAAAAGTCAAATAACGCAAAATCCACGTATTTTCTGAGGAAAATTATTAATAACTTTTTTGAAGCATTTGTAAAGAGCTTTCTTTTTTTTTAAATAAAGGTATGTATCATAAAAATTGAGTGAGTTATGATTAAAATAAGGTTAGACCAAAATTTTTGAGTGCAAAAATCTTCAAAAACAACCCCCTAATTACCACCCTAATTAAAATTAGTCGTAGCCCTGTTTCAATTCTCTTTTTTTATGTATCGTAAATATATTCTTATATTTTAACTGATTTAAATTGCTTAATTTTGAAAAAAATGCAGCTGCAAGTGAAAATCAAATTTCAGAATTTTAATAAAAAATTACCTTTTTTTAAATAACTCGAAACCTAAGGGAGATACGTAAAAATTACTAGGGTATCAAATTGTAGCTCTTTAAACTACAAACATTTTGCTTTTTTTTAATTTATGTGTGTCGGAAATTAAGTGAGATGTAAACGTTTAAAACGCGTGTGTATAGACAAGCACTACCTTGTTTTAGCCTTTTAGACGTACCCCTTTAAAAAAGTAAGGGTTTTAAATAGTTTTAATATATTGGACCTTATAGCTCTTAACAAAAACCAACAGAGTAGTTTTTTTTTGAGAACTTTTTATCAAAAAAACTGAAAAAGTTATATAAAACCAATTTTTTTAGCATTCTAAAAGCCCAAATGCATTTTTTT
The DNA here is from genome assembly GCA_019359885.1 of Listronotus oregonensis. NCBI lineage: Eukaryota > Metazoa > Arthropoda > Insecta > Coleoptera > Curculionidae > Listronotus > Listronotus oregonensis. Next base: position 107,123 of record JAHBCN010010916.1, on the reverse strand, counting down.
GGATAAATATCTTTTCACTTCAATACATTTTATAATGTAATTGTACGTATTTTTTATATTTTCAATAAATATAATGTTTTTCATTAATCCATATTAGGAGTTACTTTTAAGGGTTGAATTATTTCAACTAATATTTCAAAGATTAAACATTTATTATTCAACATATTTGAGCCAAGTTTTATTTGATGTTAAGCTTTAATATGAAAGTGAAGTAAATTTTGAAGGTTTTAGTAATAAGGGGTAGTTTTTACCCCCTAAGAAATAAAAAAGCGCTCATCGTCGTAATGCACACTTTAAGGGTGAGTCGAACTTAAATCCAACTTTTATGCAATTCGATGCATTTTTAAAAAATCCGCGGTTTTGTACTATTTTTTGCATTGTAATATTGTAAGGGGTGGATTTTTAAGGATTAAAAAAATTACAAAATTAAATAAGCTTTACTTTTGAGCAGTAATATTTTTTAATTAGAACTCTGACAGTATGTTAATTCTTCTAGGGTAAATATTTGTTTTTTATTAAATCATTATAAGGGTTGATTTTCAAGGGTTGAAATATATTAAATAATGTTTCAAAGAATTAAATACTTATTTTTTAACATATTTAAGCCTAAATTTATGTGACTTAAGCTTTAATATGGAAGTTCTGAAGGTTTTTGCAATAAGAGGTAGTTTTTGCCCATGAAGGTACTTTTAGCATAATGGAGATTTTGAAGAGAAGGGTAAGCTAAGCTTAATCCCAAATTTTTATGCAAACACTGTGATAGTATATTAATTTTTTAAGGTAAATATTTTTTTTTTAATTAAATCATACTAGGGGTTGATTTTTAAGGGATAAAATATTTCAAATAATGTTTCAAAGAAACAAAATACTACTTTTTTAACCTATTCCATTCAAATTTTACTCAGCTTAGGCTTTAATGTATAGTTTTATACGTTTTAGCAATAAAGGGTAGTTTTCACCCCTAAAAACCCATCGGCATATATAGATTTTAAAGAGGAGGGTTAGTTAAGCTTAATCCCAAATGTCATGCAAATCTATGCCTTTTGGAAAAATTGCCAGGTTTTGCACTTATTTCAGCTTCGTTTCCTGGACTAGTAGGCCTACGTATTATAGCGACCACATTATTTTTTACAAATAACTAATGCCAAACCAAATGCAATAGGCAACATAAAAAGTGTTTAATTAATAATAAAATAATTTTAAGTACCGCAATAACAGTTTTTTTTTATTTTAACCCGTTTTTTTTATTTTTCCTCTTTTTTTGGCTTACGGGGGGGGGGCGATTGCCCCATTCGCCCCTCTCTGAATCCACCATTGCTTTGCATTACACCAATACATTTGGGTACAAGAAAAGTATGTGACTAAATATATTAATGCTAGGGATTACTATAAGGGAAGAAAAAAATAAAAAAATTCTTGTCTTGTTTCTAATCTTGTTGACATTGGAGCGTGTTACTTGTAATAAAATTTTAAAATGGTTGATTTTTAGAATATTTGTACAATCTGACAACGTCGCTACTATCAGTCAAAAAACATCCATGATATCAACGAGTTTCGATAATAGGACGCAACAAAACCGTCGATTTAAGCTAATTTTGAAATTAAATAAATCTTTAAATGTTTGATTTACCACATTTTCTTTCCTTCAATTTTTTAGTTAAAATAAGTACTTATTAATAAAACAAGAATTTTTTTTGAATGCCACGGCCCCCAAAGATGACCGTCCCCTTTTTAGTTATTTGGTTATTTAAATGTACTGGTAAAAGATTGCGAATAAGAAAAAAGCAGGAGAACAAAATTTTGCGTGGAAAATTGTTATTGGGAAAATTAAACATTTATGACTTACAAATATTTTGCAAAGTTGGTCCACAATTCGATCATTCTCTTTTGAGTTAAAACATCACTTTCAGGAAAGAGCGAAAGATCCTCGTTTGAATATGTGCTGGACTTTACTTTCCAAATATATTTGTCATCTTCACCATGTCCCACCCTTCCGGCACCTTAAAAATAAGGTTAATACGTAAATACACCTAATATAATTAAAAAATAAATAATAAAAAAAATATAGTACCTTGAACAGTGATATTAAAATCTCCCATAGGTCCATCATGAGAAAGTATGTAGAAGTAGACTCGAGTAAACCATGAAGCAAAATCAGCATGCCTAATTACAGGTTTACTATATTGATTATCGCTTTTAAACTAAAATTTACAATTTAAAAACTGTTTAAAAAATAGATAACTATATTATACTTTTGGTTCTAAGACTAAATTTTTTATTTCTTCTGACTCATATATCTCAATGCTCTAAACTAAGGTGGGTGGTCCATGGAAGGCCAATCACAGAATAAAAAAGGGTTAGTTGTGGTTAGTTAATAGGCCAATTAATAAAAAGTCGTAGTTGTTGCCCATTTGTATTCATTGTGCCATGGTTGTTGCCATACGAAGACAAATTCCTTCCACTCACACTAGCACTGATCGAATTCCAGGACACACACATCGCGGCGAGTCTCTCGCGCTGCTATTTAGTCAATAGCCCAGTCTGTAGATAATTTTCAAGATTTTAATTTGTAACAGGTTAAAAGGTGTCAGAAGTCGTAGAGGGTGATTACCTGAATATGACTATCTAGTTTTAGACTCGAAAAAAGTGTGCAGGGGTGGGGGGTGAAGGGTTAAAAGTGCTAAAAACGTGTTTTTCGCGTCTGCAAGCGCCATTGTTAATTTTAGAGGAAAACATTCAAAAGGTTTTTTTTTAGGTATAATTTGAGCCCAGCTTAAATTGATTTGGTCCATTTGTTTATGAAAAATGCAAAAAAATAGCCATTTTTTGAAATGTTGATAATTACTGCAAAAATATGTTTTTATTCATTTCTGTCATTGCAAAACATCGGTTTTTTAATTCTTAATTAAATGAGAGGTTCTAAAGCATGATCGGATCATTTGATGCTAAGATAATTGAGTTTTACTAATTTTAGAGCCCTAATCTAGTAGGCTATATCTTTTTTGTTTATAAATATTTTAGGTATTACAAACTGTCTTTTGCTTTTTCGAGACTTATATTTTAGTAACTTGGAAACAAAATTAAAAAAAAATAATATTCAGTCCTTCGTTTTGAGCCTTGAAAAAAAAAGTACTTTTTTGTTAATACACAATTGGAGCCTGCATAAGTAAAGAATTTTAAACCAAGAAATATGAAAAGCTGGCTTCAAAACAATTATTAAAAAAAAAGAAGTCTCTATGACCAGTGGGAACCGAATTACCAAATTTTTTTTAAGTAATATTTAAATTGCTTATAATAATAATTAAGAAATAATTTGGACGGCCGGCATTCAATAGTATAATACTTAAAATTAATATACCGCATAAAAAAGGTGGTTATATTTGTTTTTTATTGTTAAAAGATGTATGACTGATACTTTCGTCGTCGCCAGGGAGGTAGTGGTGGGGATAGAAGCTCTCGGAATGACATGCCGGCCGAGTCAAAAACTGAAATCGAGAGTTTAAATCAGCGGAGCGCAAACAAAATAGCCATATCTTTGCGATCAAGCTTTTTTATCTAGGGTAGCGCAAAAAGTTATAAATAATGGTGCATTGAGTTTTTAAAAATTCTCATTAATTTTTTTTAAATTTAAATCCATGCTTCTCAGCTTATTTTTAATGGTAATATTGAAGGCACTTTAGGAATCGAAAAGCCAGATTGGTGTTCATGAATCCTCCAATTAAAATGGTACTGGCAAGAGATCAATTAATATACCTGAAACTAAAACTAAAATTGTAGCTTCAGATTTATTAATTGATATTCGTCTAATAGGGTTTAAGTTTAAGTATTAACAATTTAAATATTACTTAAAAAAATTGGTAACTTGGTTCCTACTGGTCATAGACACTTTTTTTTTTAATATTTGCTTTCCATATTTCTGGGCTTAAAATTCTTATCTTATGCAGGGGGCGCTCCGGCTCCAATTGTTTATTAACAAAAAAATACCTTTTTCAAGGCTCCAAACGAAGGACTGAATATTAATTTTTTAAAATGTTTCTAAATTAGTAAAATATAAGTCTTGAAAAAGCAAAAGACAGTTTGTAATACCTAAAATATTTATAAACAAAAAAGATATAGCCTACTAGATTAGGGCTCCAAAATCAGTAAAACTCAATTATCATAGCAACAAATGATCCGATCATGTTTTAGAACCTCTTATTTAATTAAGAATTAAAAAACCGATGTTTTGCAATGACAAAAATGGAAAAAAAATATTTTTGCAATAAATATCAACATTTAAAAAAATGGCTATTTTTAACGGTTTTTTGCATTTTTTCATAAACAAATGGACCAAATCAATTTTAGCTGAGCTCAAATTATAGGTTTTTTTAATACCTAAAAAAAACCTTTTAAACGTATTCCTCTAAAATTAACAATGGCGCTTGCAGAAGCGAAAAACACGTTTTTAGCACTTTTAACCCTCCACCCCCCACCCCTGCACACTTTTTTCGAGTCTAAAACTATATAGTGATTTTCAGGTAATCACCCTCTACTACGACTTCAAACACCTTTCAACCTGTTACAAATTAACGTCATAAACAGCCCATATTTTTACCTACAGACTGGGCTACAATGCGGCCTCTTGCTTTGTCGACCGCGGACGTCGTCGTTGAAATTTTAATACGCGCTCAAAGAAAACCGTTAGTTTACCATTATTATTATTTTTTTCTTTGAAATAATATATAAAGATTTGCTATGGTACTAAAGAAAAAAAATATAACTTTATTTTAATTGTAGTTAAAAAAACGGCAGTGTTCCTAGGAAAGCCAATGATTCCTTGCAAGGCCGATCAAAAAATTTGCAATGGGCCTTGCTAGGACACAATTACCTTATTAGGAACATCAAGGATTTCCGAAAATATTAAAATTTAGTTTTTAGTTATAAACACGTATTGAAAAAAGTAAAACAATGTTTAAGTTCTTAATATTATTACTTTTAATCATGCTTTCAATAATTTCATTTAAATGTTTTGTTAAATAAGAAAATTGTGTTCATAGATAATAAGTATTTTTATTGTTTGGCCTTCTTAGGAATATTTTGGCCTTATATAGAACAGATCCATAAGAAGGCCATTTTGGTCGATTTAATATTTTTATTATTTCGTCATAAAAGCTGTTAAAGATTTATTCGTAATCGATATAATACTCAATAAAAGTATTTGAAAACATATTCACAAATATTTTTTTTACGATATTGTTCAAGTAATATTCGTTGAGTATTTTTTTGTAAAAATATGATGTTTAATAATAATGAAATATTATTTTATGTAGTTTAAGTAAAACTAGATATTTTGAATGTCAAAACGGAAACGACTGATTGATTATATCGGCCTTGTATGAAGCCCTGTTCCTTTCAAGGCCGTAAGGAAAAATTTAGTAAAACTTAAATTTAATAAATAATGATTAACTCTGCAATAAAAAAAGTTTCATAAGCTACATTATAAAACAAAGTGTTACTTAATAATTTGTTTATTTTATTTATCCAATAAATTAAAGAATAAGAACTGTTTATTTGTTTTGATGGCCTTCCAAGTCTACCCACCTTACTAGTCTATAGACAAAGACAATTTCAGTTTTTACTATAGACGCACTAAACCAGTGTTTCCCAAAGTACGAGACGATTTCTCACTTTTTTTTAATGGCAGCATAGACGAGAAACTTAACTCACATAAATATGATGTTACAAATGGAAAAAAACCCCCCAAAATTCCTGCATCTTTTTGGTCCAAAATTCGTCCGGGTTCGGGGAAAAAAAAATTCAGCTTGAACATTCCATCACTTGATATTTCAATAAGTTGTTTTTTTTGTTTATTGGTATTTCAGCATGTTGAAAGGAATCGGCCAAAAACGGATTCAGTATCCATCTGCAACTGTCGTAACTGTTTTGAATTTCTTCGGGGAAATAATCACAGAGCTTTTGTTTTAAATTAAGCAAAGTAACTTACATGCCTGCAAAAACTTTTTCAAGATTTGTAGCATTGTAACATACATTTTTATAATTTCCTGAATGCACTGGAATGAATCGAGCTTTTTTTTTGCCAAGTGAAGTTGACCATAAATCTTTTTTTTCTTAAAACCCCCTTAATTTTTTTTCGTGGCTGTAATTATTTTAATGTCGCGACCTTGCAAATTACTGTTCAAAATATTTAATTGTTCGAAAATATCAGCAAGGAAACCTAGTTTCAAAAGCCAAATAGGATCGGAAAATTTTTTTTAAATGGGGGACTTCTCATCTTTCAAATACATTAAAAGCTCTGTTAAGTGAAAAAATTTTTTTTAAGACTTTCCCCCCTTGAAAGCCACCTTACTTCGGTGTGAAAAAAAAAGATTTTGAAATATAGCACCCATGAGTTAACTAACGGCAACCAGAATTTTTTTTAAAAAAAAAAAAATTTTTTTTTTATTAAAAAAAAATTTTTCCGAAATTAATGTCTTACTAGTTTCTAGATTAAACTCTGACAACCCCAAAAAACATTAAAAAAGGCTGGTGACCAGCTAAAAGTGCATACATTGCATAATAGAATTAAATAGAAAAAAAAATTATAAAATAATAAGATCAGCATTTTTATTATGGCAACACGTATAGGGGGACATAATTTCCCCCCTCCTGAGATTGAACTCCACGGTCATCGGGGTAGTTGGACTTTTTTTCCAATTAAATGTTTGCTCTTCTTGGTTCTTTGTTTTAGGCTTGTTGGGGGTTCGCTTCTTCAGCTTTTTTTTTAAAAAGGCTGCACAGAAAATAAGGATTCCATAAATTAAAATTGTCCATGAGCTTGGGTATTCTGAGATGAGAAAAAAAAAAAAAAAAAGGTTTTTCTGCAATCTCGGTAGATAAAAAGTTTTTTGTGGGTAGGCTTGGGGTATTTAAAAAAAACCGTCAATAATGGTTAAAAATTTTTTTTGTTCTAATGTATAGGTATCTAAATGAATGATTTCGAATGGTCTTGTCGCGGTAGGGGTAACATTCATCGTTACTTTAACTTTTCGGTCATATTTGCTTATTTGACATATTTCACAGTCATTTATATAGGTTTGAATAGATTTTTTTAAATTCGGCCAATAATATTTTTTTTTTATTTTCTGTTCGGTCTCGTCGATGCCTCTGTGATTTGTTTTACCTTCGTGATAGTTTTTAATTATTTCCGGTATCTCTTGATTTGCAGTAACGTCAATAAGTTTTGATGAACATCGTTTAAATTTAATCGCGGGCCTTTAAAAAATTTTGGGGCCCTTTTTACTTCGAAAAAAAGGGTTTATAAGTATTGGGGTTTTTGAAATATAAATAATATTGTTTATCGGGGAAAAACATTCTTTAACAAATTTAAAAAAAATCTTGTTTAAAATTGTTTTTTGAAATTTGAACAGTAAATCTGCTTTTTTTTTCAAATAATTTTCCTTTTTTGGGGTTTTGCGGGTGAGTTAATACATCTTGAATAAAAATTTGATTCGCGCCATAATTAACCGGTGTATCTACGATAGGAACGCCTAGGGGTTGGATCGTGTTCCGGTTTTTTTGTACAGTGACCTCGTCGTCATCTGGTTCGTTTTGGACATCTGATATGTCATTGTCATCCGCCTGTGCAATTGGGGGTTTTATCTAAATTTCGGTTTCGTAGTTTTGATTGTTTAAATTACTGGTATAAGCTTGCGGAGTTTGATTTTTGGAAATTTTGGGGTTAAAAAATTTTTGGGGGACTTCATTAGCATATTTTCCTAAATCGAAAGTATTTTCGGTTTTTTTTAATTGTAATTCGATACGACTTAAGCTGTCCGCATTGGTATTAAGAATTCCCCTTTTTATAAATTATTTTTAAAAAATTTTTCTAATTTAATGCGCCACCTAAGTAATTTGGAACTAGGGTCTTTTTTTGAGAAGAGCCACTGAAGTGGTTTTTTGGGCTGGTTTTTTTATTTAAAAATTTTGACCGTATAGATAAGGGCGAAAATATTTGGGGTTCCCAAACCCAAAAAAAAAACACTTTTTTAAGTACTATAACTTTTTCCTGAATCGTTTAAGTTCGAGAGGCATACGCAATTGGTAGGTCTTTTTCCCATTGGGCCTTGACTGAGTACGCATCCGGGGAAACCCCCATTGCCAGGGGGCAAGTTAAATTAAATGGTTTTGAAAAGTCCGGGTATTGTAATATGGGTTCATTTATTAACAAATTTTTGCATTTTTCAAAAAAGATAAAAAAAATTTTCGTTGGAACTATTTTTGCACCTTTTTTTAAACATTTTGTTAAAGGCTTTTTTTAATTTAGCAAAATTGTCAACAAAGCGACGGGGAAAAACCGAGAAACCCAAAAAAACCCTTTTAAATTTTTTTGGTGGTTTTAGGTATGGGGGAATTTTTAATTTTTTTATCTGGGTTAGGTTTTTAAGCCGTCAGGAGTAACAATATGACCTAAATATGCTACTTCCTTCCTGAGAAATTCTTTTCTTATCTAGCTGAATTTTGAAATTTGCTTCTCTTAAGCGCGTAAAAACTTCGGTCAATCTAAAAAAAGTGTTCTTGAAAGAACTTGAAAAAA
>JAHBCN010010916.1:42346-91968 GCA_019359885.1 Listronotus oregonensis | reverse complement strand
TTTTTTAAACCCCATGGTAGGCCCTTAGTTATGTCTCATCCACGTAAGCAGGTTCTAAGTCACGGGTTCGCGAAATATGACAGGTGACAGGTGACATTTGACGCTGACAGGCGCCATTATTTTAGTACCTGTATAGGACGCTAAAATAACCTAAACCTACGTGTAAGCCTAATGTTAAAGCTAACCCACAATGATCAATTTACTATAGGGTTACCGTCCTTCGCAATTGATGAATTTCGACTTTTTTTAAACAGCTGTCGCCTTTATTTTAAAGATGGCGTCATGGGTTTTTCGCTATTGATAGGTACGACGTTAATAATTTTAAAAAATTTAAACCACGTGTCTTAGACTCATCATCAGGGTCTAAAACGATTTTAGTCGATAGCGCCCGAACGGTACAACTTAAAATTTTCAGTTTGCGCAAATCAATATTAGGTTTAGCACAAGTATCCTATAACGGTTTTTTTCTAAGTCACGGGTTTTTTTGACATATGACGGTGACAGGTGACATTTAACATTTGACAGGTGACATTTGACATTTGACAGATTTTGACCACGCCCTAAATAACGCGTCACAATTTTCCAAATATTTAATTACGTCAGAGATATTAAGATGATAACTCCCCCGGGGGGATGGATGGTGAACATATCTATTCTCCCTACTTATGTCTAAAATTAACATAATTTTTTGACAAAATTTACATTGTACAGCCTTTTAGGGACACCCTCAAAAAATTTTAAATTTTTTTTTAAAAAATTTTTTTTTATTCTAATTTTTTAAAAAAGCCTGGAATTGATAGTAGGCCGGGGCCCCACAATCTGACCACGAAAGATTTTATGGCTGACCTGTTATGGATAACTTCACTCTTACTTACTTGCCTACCGTCCAACACGATATTGGGCATCTTTTCGATAGTTTCCCAGTATGGTTGCAGTTTTTGGCCGTCCTTCACATGACCCATCTTCGAGCTACTGCGACTATGTTAAAATTTAGCGGCCTACTTTTTAACAGTTAAAATTAAAGAAGTAAGTTTTTATCAACTTCTGATAAATTTTCTTAGGGGTTAATCTATCCAATACAAAGAATTTCATGACCGCACGATATTCAGGTGTATCCATTTTAACGAAACACGCACAAGCCATGTACTGCAAAGACTAACTACTTGAGCAAATAAGTTAAAGCTTGGCATATGAACTAGCGACATGTTCGCGCAGAGAGAAAACGTAAACTTTTGGCGAATGGAATGCCATCTTTTGGCCAGGTCGAGAAATTTTCACCCTAATCTCGAATTAAAAAAGCGCGGAAAATTGCGCAGAACAGATATTTTTGTCTGACAGGAAAAAGGACCTCTAAAATCGTTAAAATGCCCTAATTTAGGGCGTGTTTTGCTTTTTTAAAGTATAAGATACTACAAGTTGTTTTTTAAAGTGTTACAAATTTTGGTGACGTAGAACATACAGGGAAGAGTTATTTAATGTTATTTTTAACATTTTTTCCTCACCTTATTTTGAGGGATTGGAATTTTAAATATAATGATGTTTCCTCTTTTTAAATACGAATTTATGTAAAAAGCTAGGTCCGTATGCAAAAAACAATTACAATGTTCTACTGGTTACAGAATTATGACCAAATATAGTTTAATTGAATTTTAAAATAAATCAGAGACTCTACTAAGGCCCAAATAAAAAACCGTGATCACTGCCATTTAAAAACTACATTACCGATTAATTTCAAACGTGTTACACATGTAATATACCATTCCCCCCCTTTTCGTTTTGGATTTTTTTACCTTAATGGGTTTTTTTACCCCTAAAATGACCAAAGTTATTGAATGACCACCAAAAATTTTAAAATGACAAAAAAGAAACAGGAAACGTTGAAGGGAGGTTTTAATGATACTTCGAATAAATTCTAATGGATTTTGATTTCCGATAATTTTTCAGCTGAGATACAGTGATCAGCGCAAATATTCTATTTTCTAAGACGCCCGGGAAAAGCTTTGTCATCGGCCTATTTATTAATATTTTTAAAAAAAAAAAATTAGAGAATGTTGTTGAAACCATACCCAATAATGTCAAAAGGCTTAAATAAATTTGCTCAAGCAATATTGCTAAAAAATTCATAAAGACAGTGTTTTTTTTTCACGATTTAGTCTTTATCTCCCCCCTCTTCTTAATGAAGCATTTGGCATCAGTTGTTACAAATGTTTCAGATTTGAATTTAACAAAACATAGCATTATATAATACCTTCATTTTTCTTATAAAGTAACTGGTAGCCAACTGATGAACCTCCGGCACTTTGTCCAAAAATGGTAACCTTATCTGGATCTCCACCGAATAATTCAATATGATCATGCACCCATTTTATCGCAGCCGCTTGATCTTTTAGTCCGGCGTTGCCATATACTACTCCATCTTCAGTTGCCAGAAAACCAAAAGGCCCTTGAACAAAATAGATTAAGATTGGGTTGTCCAGTTGCCAAATATACTTTTTTGGAAGGAGCAAAGGGTAGCAAATCTAATTCGCCAGCTTAATAAATTTTGGTTACTTTAACAGTAGAAAATTTAAACAATGATATCTATATTTCGGCAAATGTTTATTTATGAGTATTATTATCGGATACAAAATCATGCATTAATAGCCATCCTTATTGCATGATTTTCTATTAATCCGCGATTATAGTATAGGCAACTAAAAAATACACAAATTAAGGCATTTAGTCTATTTATAACTTTGTCATTTAAATAACAACCTTATGTCAAGTCAGTTGAGAAGTTAAGTAAGTAGAGTTGTTAAACGTCTATTTATAAGAATTAATATAATTTGTTCTGATCAAAATATAGACAATAAAAATAACTTTTAAATGGTATTTTAATTTAAAATAATAGACCTGGTACAAATTTATTTTTACCCTACATTTTCGACTTTAAACACAAAACACTTCTGGAACTCAATTAACAAAAACAAAACTGTAAAATATCAACGAAAATACAAAACATGTTATTTAGAAGTTTTTGTTATTGGAATAAAATCTATATGGGTTAAACTTCCAGACCATTAGCCAATTGCATTAAAAAAACATCGAAAAATCTACCAACGAGCATTTGATAACAACCACGTAATAAACTGAAATGCTTCTAGTATTTTAGCAAAAGGATCTTGTTCAAAAATACATAAAATGAGAGCAAGTGCATATACACGTCTAGCAAACAAATTTCTTAGGAGCGGAGATTTTCAGTACAATAAAAGGAGATGTCAATGTAATAGGCAAAGGCTTGGGCAAAATAAAGACAGACAGAAAACGTGCTAGCGGCTGATTTTCTTTCTACCGACCCAAGAAGAAGAGGGGAATGCTTCGGCCGGCCTACGACAACACACACACACCCACTCAGTAATGCCAGATCTCACGATTATTCGTAAGATTACACGATTTTGGTACCGATTTCACGATCTTACGAATAAGGTAGGAATTCTAACGATTTTTAAATAAATAATTTTAAAATAAAATATTGCATTTGAATTATTAATTTTCCTCGTCCCCGTAGTGAATGATAACAACGGCATATCAAAAGAAACGACCGGGGAATACCCGTCGCCCACAAGCGGTAATCGAGCAGATCGTAATGGGATTCCCCGTTGATTGTCCCGTATCGGAAATTTTACAAAAGTCATAAAGGCTTAAGAACTAACGTACTGTGGGTGTCGTGTGGTAAGAGGACGTTTATTAACACAGGACTTTAATATTCGGAGGAAAAAGCTTCGGCGGGCAGCAGGTTCCATATACTGGACACTCTAGGGATAAAGGAACGAACAAAGTGGGAAGTTCAGGGCCTCTTAAGTTGAATTAGAAAAGGATACATAAAAGTGGGCACCTCGGTGGGCAAGAGAAGGAATCTTTTCAGTAAGCATAGGATCATTAACACTTACCTAATCTGTAATTAAAAGTAACAATTAAAACATCTTTTTCTATCAGAAAATCTGGGCCAAAGTTATTATATTTAGCAGAGCCTGTTCTATAAGCTCCACCATAAATCCAAACCATTACTGGAAGTTTTGACGAATTGGACTAAAAAATAAAAAAATACCTATTTGTCGCTTTCCTTGTATTTAAAATAAAATGTAAAATGGTCATTCGGTAAATTTTTTCCGCTCTTATAGAACGCATAAAAAAACGATTTTAACTAAAACAAAAAAAAATATACTATTTGATGGCGCAAGGTGGCCTTCACTATTAATAATACGAAAAAATGGACTGTATTTTTAATAATAAAATTATAAACAAATATAATTATGAAATTATAAAAATATTATACCGACCCATAAAAAAAGCTTAAAAGTGGCACTCACCTCTGCTGACTGCTTCGCTGGTGTTAGGGGCCCCTTTTGCTGCTTAAATCTTTTAACGTCTATTTCAAACAAGTCAGTTCAATTCTCTCGATGTGCTGGGCACATCAAAAAAACTATATCTGTCCTTTTTTCACCTGTGTCACTTGATGGGCAATTTTTATGGGTTTTAATGTAATAAATACAGTATTAAAATTAATTTAAAAAAGGCCACCAAACTTAAAGGCTTGAATCTTAAACATTAATAAGTTTAAATGCAATATTTTAATGCAGATTTAACACTATTTTTAAATGCGTCTTACTTTTTATAACTATTGAATAATAAGCATTTCGTATTTATTTTTAATAACATCAGAATTAATTTAATTTACATAAGAAAATTGCCTTTAGATTAGACAGTACAGCAAGCTAACAATAAATACTTGAAATTTTGAAATACAAAAAGTCTATATTCCGTGAAAGTCTAACTTTATTATTATTATTATTGTTATTATATATTGATATAAACACTTATGTAAAATAAGGGCTAACTTTTAATCTTAAAATTTCGTCCTCTTTAAAGTATTAAGATCTAAAATTAGACCAAGTTGTTTTTGACCTGGCGAGTTCAATAAGTCCTAGATATTTTTAATTTTTTATGTTAGAGTCGCTTTGCATGTGTGTACCATTTTTGTTACACAGGCGCTTATTGGAGTCTGTATTCTATATCTTTTTAGAGGTCTGTGGACAATATAGTCGAGGCAGTGAAGCACTAAAAAGGCCAAAAGTTCGGAATTTCTTGCACTAAGACGGATCAATATGCGGTTTTTTTGCATTCGCTTCCAAAATTTTTTTGTAAATAATGTACTTACTTTGTGACTTATACAAACCGCAAGTTGCATTGCTGCAGCCTAAGTGCATTCAAAAAATGCATGTTTTTAAGAAGGCTTTTGGAATATTTAATAATTTGGTAAATATGAGTCAGAACTAGCCCAAATTGGGTTCTCGAAGGTTTTCGAGGTCGCTGATGATTATTATGATGTTCAAATTGACCAACAGCCGACCTGGAGTTTAGGAACGCCGATGAACGTGGGACTCTCCCATAATTTACGCGGGGAAGAAGAGAAACTCGACGCACGATGGTTTTTTGGGTCGATAAATTCAAATATGGCATCGGTGAACACTCCCCGGACACCTGGTGCAACGGAAACTGGACGCGGACCTTATCTTCGAGAGTTTTTCTCACACAATCGAAAAAGATGAATCGAAAATCGTTAAGGGGGGTCTTTTGGGGCGCTGAATCTGAATTTCACGGTGGAAACGACTCCCGAACACCTGGTGCACCGTAACCTGATCCTGAACGTCATCTCCGTGGGACTCTCCCAAAATTTACGCGGGGAAGGAGATAAGCTTGGCACCCTGGTTTAGTTTGGGTCGTTGAATTTAATTGTGGCATGGGCGAACACCCCCCGGACACCTGGTGCTGTGCAACCTGGACGTGGACGTCATCGCCGAGAGTTTTTCTGACAAGATCGCCAAAAACAGCCCGAAAATCATTGTAGGGGCGTTTTTGGGGCGCTTAATCCAAATTTTACATCGGAAACGCCTTGTCAATGATTTTTGAGTTGTTTTTGGCGATCTTGTCAGGAAAATTGTCGGGGATTACGTTCATCGGCGAACCCGATTGGACCAGTTCTGACTCCTATTTACAAAGTTATTCAATCTTCCAAAAGCCTTCTCAAAAAATGCATTTTTAAAATGCATTTTTGGCTGCAGCAATGCAACATGTGGTTTGTATAAGTCACAAAGTAGGTACATTTTTTACAAAAATTTTATGGAAGCGATTGCAAAAAACCGCATTCCGATCCGTCTTAGTGCAAAAAATTCCGAAGTTCAGTTCTTCATTGCCTCGACTAATACCTATGTGTTGAATATAAAAGTGTCCAAATGCAGCGAATTTTGTCCCGAGAAATTTCCCCATTATAAGGGGCAACATATTAACAGAAACATAACTAACAAATACAGTAAACAGCATTTAGTAACATTTTACATTAGATGTTGTGCCTCTTCTTTTCAGTTAGTTCTGGTAGTAACCAGAAATAACCACAAGCAGAGTTTAGACAGTGGCGCTAAACTGCAAACTAAAACAACCATCATCGACATGATGTAGCCAAAAAACAGAAGATATTGTTCCTCCTATTCGTGATAAAACCTACTGCATTTAGGTGCTTCAACGTTCAGTACGCGTTGTCCTAGCTCAGGAGAAAATGTCGACCTTTTATGGTACTTACGCTGGCTGGAGTGTAAACGTTTATGAAAAGACAATCTTCATTTTCGTCATCACTATCTCTTTTAACGGAATAGCAAATGTTACTATCCTTAGTAGTATTTTTTATTCCTGTCCAACTTATAGGAGGTTCCGGAGCCTAAAACGTTAATAGAATATACAAAATATTTTAAAGCCGTTATTTGTAAATTAAAATGTTCTGTATGAAAGTCTTTTCCACCAAACTGATGTGTTATTTCGATAATTTTTACTTATGTTACCTTTACATTGTCTTATCATGTACCGGGTGTCCAAAAAAAAAAGAGAAATAGAAAAAATATTTTAAAGTCTAAAACTATCGCGAGATGGTGCAATAGCAACGGTAAATTTAAGAACATATTTTCCAAAATTAGCTGGTATTAGGTACAATTTTAATAACATAAGCAAAAACACTAACCAATTTTGCATCAATTTGGTTAAGAACATTTTGTCGTATTTCCAATAATAAGGGTGAGGAAAGATGATAAATAATGTAACTTTTAAATAACTTTATCTTCCACATCTTTTAATGAAAGTGATTTAATTAAATACTGTCAAAAAGAAAATTTATGACTCTTTTAAATGTCGTCCTTTTCGGTGTCGGCTTGTTTTTAGTTCACCAACTAAAGGGCATTGTTTAAGGAAAACTCGGTTTTTCAAAATTTTTTTGAGAAAGGTAAATACGATGATATATTTTTTAATTGTAGGTTTAGAAGAGAAAAAAAAACCTACACTTGCGTCTTTAACATCTGCATTTGTTTTCAAATTATTTCAAAGTAACCTGTTTTTTAAATGATAAACAATATATTTGTGACATAGTAAAAGAATAATTACTGTAGAGTAAAAAAAGCTGGAAACTATTTTAAAGTTTGTAATATATCCACTAGAGAACAAAATGAACAATTGAAAACAGAAAATGATGTGATTAAGGCAGTTATTAATTCTAATTTAAATATTAGTCAAGTAGGCTTAAAAACAAGAACAAAAGTTTGAAAACGACATGACAGTTGTCAGTTCCAATCCGATGTTTAAATATGTAAATTTAATCTGCAAAAAAAAATAAGAATTTTAAATAAAGATGCATATTATATGCTAGCAGTTTATTTATTTAAAAATTGGGTACCTATGTATTTAATTACCTTAAATCTCAGAGAACCCAATGGTGCTGCAGCATATGGTATCCCCTGGAATGCTCTAAATGTTTTGTTACCAGGGCTTCTGGCTTGCCGGCCTCTAATGGTTCCATAAGGTAAATCTATCAAAAGGTCATCTGCAAACTTTTTAAAAAATTATACAGTAGTATATTACAATCACATACGCCCTAGGTCATAAAAGTTTTGCGCCGTCAAATGGGAGCGTAATATTGTATTTTACGCCCGGTCGTACAAAAACGCATTTTCCTGCCTAGACAGGCATACGCATTGCCGTCCCGATAAAATTTAAAAGTACAGCAATGTGACACTTTCAAGATTTAAAAAAAATAAGCATATTATTTATTATTAAACTATAAAAACTATAAGAAAGGCGTATTTTAATGGTGCATATACCGAGTGTTTTACAGAGGTGAATTTCTCCTGCAAAATTTTTATTTATTAATATAAAAAAATAAAATTTGGTATGCCTTCGTATCCTTTTTGGTTTTGCAGGGAATGTCTAGTTTTTGGTTAAATTTTAAATGGAACTATCGGTATATTTTCTTATTTCAAAACGAAATGACTTGAATACAATGACAATTCATATATATAATTGTTTGACACTTCTGCTTCAAAATGTTGGGTTTTTTAAAATGTCTGAAAAATCCTGAAAATCTCCTGAAAATTATTGAAAACATGCCTAAAAGGTCACTCATGGCCATTTTTTAGATATTCTTCGGCCCAAGAAGTGGTGTATTTTTATCTTTGGACCAATTATTGCGTAATACTGCCATCAGGGTGTCACAGGAATCCGCCTTCTTATACTACTACAAAATAAATGTCGCTCTTTTGTTTTTACGGCTTCTTCGGGCGAGGTGGACAATAGTAAAATGGTAATTTATAAAGTGGTGTTCAGAAATAGTTTTAGTCAAAATACTGATTATGTGGTATTAAATCATTTGAAATAAATGCTCTTTTAGGATATTCTAACGAGTAATATTCGTTCTATTAAAAAAATGACCATAGGTAAAATTTTGTAAACGATTTAATCTACCTTTCCATTACTACTTGATTTAGAATTAACCGTTTTAACATAGGCATAGTACTCTAAATAAATTTAAAGTTAGGTCAATGTTTAAATTTTGAATTAAAAATTTTAAAAAAATAAAAAATAACATTTTTTGGAAAATTTCTTCAGCTAAATTACAATTCTCAACTTTTTGCTTTTTAATAAGTTTACTAATTATAAAGTCACCTACGAATTCGTTAATTTATATTTTTTTGTATGTTTCATCACATTTAAAACAGGAAAATTAAAAAATTGAGGCAGTCTAGTTATGTGAACCTTTTTTTCGAATAGGTAATTTTGGATTTTACAATGCAGAAAAGACCATTTTTATTAAATTATATTAAAGATTGCCAGCTTTCTAACAGTTCCTTAGATAATTTTTACTTAAACTTGAAACACACAAAATTAAGACTTATAATGATATTCAGGGTGCCCGGAAAAAATTTGAATAACTGCCGGATATAAAAAAAAAACTTACAAGTTTATATAAGTTTTTTCGTATAGGCCTCCTCTTCGGAGACATTGGCTTCCAAAGAGTTTTTTAGACATAATTATTGAACCACTGGATATATTTCAATTTTATTTTAACAAGGTGTAATACCAAGTAAGACTCTTCCAATTTGTATCAAAAAAAGTGTTGTGAATTACTTACAGCTGGAGAGACACTCATGACCCCCTGTTTTGCGCTCTCTATTAATAAGAAGTTTGAACATCATTTTTTGTAAACCCTTAACCACTAACTAAATCAGTATTCTTCATGTTGTCATGTTCATGTCGCTAATCCTAACTGTTATCTAAAAAAACGTCACTTTATTTACACTGTTAGTCCAAGGAAGTTTAAAGGTGTATGGAAGCCCAATACTGTAGAACAAAATTGTCCAGGCATGCAGGGCAGCGGGAATAGGGGGATTGGCCCCGCTGAGTTTGCGCAATGAATAGTATGTCAGGGCCAGACTTCCATAATTCTTTGTTACTATCTATAAAGTTGACATTATCAAATGTTAAATTCAAAAATTAACTGTTTTTTTTATTTTATGCACAAAATTGTTGGTTATTAAACGATACTACCATATAATATTTAAAATTATTGTGTAATATTGGATTTTATATCATCTGATATAATATGTAAAGAATAGATGGCGCCACTTTACAGCCTTCTATTTAAATGGTCGATATTTTTTGGAGTTTTTACCAAAAATCTTTGTAGATAAATAAAAACACGATTTTTTAAAATAAATTTCAAACATTGTATGATAGTTTCATGTACTTATCACTAATTTTGTGATAAAAAAGGGCAAGATAGTGTAAATGAGTTAATCTAATCCTAAGATTCTGGTTGTACGTTAAAAAGAAAAAAAATTATAACTGCTTTTTAGGCATATACTTTTTACTAATAAAAGGCATTCATGAGACAGAATAACAGTGGTTAAAAATGTTTAGTAACCTTTGGTACTTGAGTATCCATTGTAACAGTATCCGTTAAATATTATGTGTCTACAGTATGTCGAGCTTAAAAAGTTGATAATGTAAGATTAAGAAACCAAAAATCTAATTTCTTTTTAAACAAATACAGAAAAAGCAAAAAGGAACTTTAACATAAAACTGTACTTTGTTTCATTCAATTAGAGGTACCTGTATATATTAATATTTTCCTGGTCTGGCCAGTAATTAATAATTTTGATTCTTTAAAAGAATGTACTAATTTATTAAATGAAATAAAAGTACCTAAATGTAAACCTTATTTCTTTTTAATAATCCACAGAATTACACAAACATTGTGTACCTAAAGTAAAAAATGCCGGGTATGTTACCTTTGGATTTGCAAGACAAAACCATACAACCTTTAGTCATTTTTTTACGATATTATAAGTAACAAACAATAAACACAAAATTATAGTCACAATTTAATAAACACTCATCACTATAATAAGAAGGTTTTTATCAATCAAAAATCAAAACAAAAAACTTCTGCAACCACAAAATATAATCACACAAAGCAAAACAATCGAAACTAATACGGCGCAAATGGCACAAACCACAACAAAAATGACGAATGATGAGACGACGTTGCACCAAAAACGGTAGTCCGGTACTCATAAAAGTATAATGTGTTGCCTAACTACACACTGATTTATCAGTGTGTAAGTAGGCCACACATTAAATTATTTTGTGGAATATTGTTATTGCGCAGAATCGGCGGGGCCAACTCTGACAGTTATTTTCCTACTGGGCTGGACATTTTTTGATCAAATGGGCCATAGCATTGGGCTTCCATACACCTTGAAACTTCCTTGTGTTAGTCCCCTAAACTCTGTCGGGATTCTGATACACTCACAAGCAACATTTGGTAGAAACAAAGATTTATCTTTGATCGATATACGCCAAATTCATAATGTAAAAAAGTGACGGTTATTGTAATAGTACAGTGGATGGGGAGAAAAAAGCTGTTTGACCTCCGGATTTTTTTGTACAGTTTCAATTTTTATAAAAATTTGGAATTAAGTTGCTTTTACCCTCTAGATAAAAGTTTATATATGCTTATGGTGTGCTTTTTATTTTTAGGCGGTAAAAACCACCCCTTATGATAAAAAATTAAAAAACCATAGAAATAGACCTTATGTAAATTAAAATCATAGCTAAATATGTAGAATGAATCTATTTTTATATTGTGAGTTATATCTTAGATTATATTTTAACGTTTCAACACTTAAAATTCACCCTTAATAACGAAATTCCAAAAAAAAAATGTTTTTTCATTTTAAAATTATTTAATAACGCTTTTATTGTAGAAAAAAATATATTTTAACAGTTTACGGTAAAATAAATATTTAACTGCCATAATTTAACCTTTAAATAACCACCCCTTATGAGGTTTACAAAAAAAAATAAAAAATTTGACAAATTAAAACGATTTGATGATAAATAATTATTGTCCCGGAAATGAAGCTAAAAAATTGCAAAACCTCGCAATTTTTGTGTCCTGCATCGATTTGTATAAAAATTTGGAATTAGGCGCTTTTAACCCACTACTTTAAATTCTATTTCATGGTGATGTGCGCTGTTTGTTTTTTAAGGGTGAAAACTACCCCTAATTGCCAAAACTTATGGAATAACATTTTAAACCTTAAGATGGGTAAAATTTGGTTTGGATTAGTTGATTAATGATTGTTTTATGCTCTAGAATATAATTTTAAAATATTTCAGACCTTGTTAGAGCTTAAATTAAAAAAAAAATTTTTATTAATTTATCATAGTGACTTAATTTTAGAATGCTGTTGCTTAAAATATGTACTAATTTCATTTTGCAACTTTTCGACCCTTATAAATCAACCCTTATTATAGCTTAATAAAAAAAAAGATTTATCCCCAAAAAATTAATAGTTTGACAGATTTAATAATTAAGAATATAATATTACCAATTTCATTCTTTGCAAATTTTCAATCCTTTAAAACCACCCGGCACCCCTTATAACATTGCAATTCTTATAAACCAATATAATAAATATAAATAGGAAAAAAATAATAGAATTGCATACAAAAATTATACCGGTAAAAGTATAAAGTATACCGGTTTTATAGAATATTATGCTCCGAAATGGGCTATTCGACTTTTTCGAAAAAAAAGTTGATTGGTTTTTGAATCAAAGCTCATTTAGTTTTAATGATAAAAAGTTGTTCAAAAATAATTTTGGCTATGTAAATTAAATTCTTTTTTATCCCCTATCTTTAAAATGGGATGAGTTTAAAGGGCTAGAATAAGCTGGTGCTCGCTCGTAAATAGAGGCTTTAAACGGCCATATCTGGCCAAATATTTATTGTACAGAAAAAATATATATGTAATAAAAAGTCTTTGTTATTAAAAAAGCTATAATTCGGTACCCTAGCATTTTTTCGCATCTCCAGTATTGTGGGAGTTATTTTGAAGAAAATGGCTATTTTTACGAAATTACGGAAAACCGTTTTTCACTTTAAGCTCCAATTTTTTTTAAAATTAAGCATTTTAATTTGGTTAGACTTCTAAAATGTATTAATAATCAATATATAAAAAGAATCGCAGAAGGGTACAGATCTATTTTAATTAAGAGGGGAATTAAGGGGTTGTTTTTAATGATCTTTTCGTAGAAAAAAGTAGGGACCGACCCTATTTTTATCATAACTCGCTCAATTTTCATGCTCAGAACTCTTTTTTTTTGTTTTTAAAAGAAAGATCTTATTATATACTTAAAAAAATACCTTATATGTTTTCCTTGAAAAATGCAAACTTTTCCCGCTATTTCACTTTGAATCTTTCAAATTTAACATTTAACGAACAAAAGCTAACCATTAACAAGGTCCTCGGTCTGTATTGGTTGCAGAGACATTACTAAATAACATTTTTTTCTAGTTTTTTTATAAGCTACGATTTTGCTCCCTACAATTTTTTTGATAAAATGCATACTTTTAGAGTTATTCGTGAAAACCCCATTAAAAACGTCGATTTTTTCGTCGAAAAACTTTTACTTTCCATCACGAATAACTCGAAAAATATTAGTTTTTCGAAAAAAAATGCATGGAACATCTTTTACTTAAAGTTACTATCTTTATCGATTTCTGTGGTTAAAATGTAAAAAAAAATCCACTCCCAAGATGGGGTGGCAACCAGGATAAAAGCACACATCGGCATGATATAAACTTTAATCCTTGGGCTATTTCCTACCCTTTGTAAAAATTTCAAGTAAATCCATGCAGGACAAAAGAATTCCTAGCCAAAATGCCTCATCTCCTGTGCTATAAAATGGTTAGGGTTAGCGACCTAAATGAAGAATACTTAATTTTAAATAAATAGTTAAGGGTTTGAAAAAACATTGCCCAAAGTTCTTATCAATACAGGGTGTAGAAAAGAGGGTCATGAGGGTCACAGCTGATCCGTCCCTGCCGCTGTAAGTAATTTATAACACTTTGAAAGTTATTTAATGAGTCTTACTTGGTATTACGACTTATTTAAATAAAATTGTCGGCAGTTCAATAATAATATCTAAAAAACTTGATTTCATTGGAGCTCTTTGGGAGTCATTATGTACGAAGAGGAGGCCTATACGAAAACAGTTTATATAAACTTGTAGTATTCTTTTTACGTGTTTTTTCACATCCTTGGATATTTTTAAAATTTTATCAGACACCCTGTATGAATTATATTGCACATTTTATACCAGGTATATTTGCAAAACAAGTAGGATTTAAAATAATTGAAACAAATTGTTATTTATTAAAAAAATATATTTTTTTTAGAATAATCTGCGTACTCTAGATTTTCAAATTAGCTCTTATCAAAACAGTTATTCACACACAGATAACCGACAGAACGTCATATTTTTTATTTTAAATTTGAAAGAACAAACAAAAATTATAAATTATTAAATCAAAGTTATTAAGGAGGGGGGGAGAAGGTTAATTCGTGCAAAAAGAGGCACATTTTTGCAGCAATTATTTAGAAGCATCTCATAAAAAACTGGAATTGCGGTGCCCCTCATAACTAGATGCTGGATCATTTGTAGTCAAAAAACCAAAGTTTTATTGTTATTCAGTAGGTGGTTGAGGAGCTTTTCCTCGCCTGAGGCGGTACCACCCCATTTGCCCTTTAAAGACTCGTGAAGTCGTGGGGTCTTGTAGGTCCTATAGTACGTTTCGAGTTCTGGGCGTTGAGTCAGTTTTCCTTCTTCCTCTTCCTTCCTTCTCTTTTAGTTTTCGTTCTTTCTCTTTCTTCTTTTCTTTTTCTTTCTCTTTTTTTCCACTATAGTAAAATTTGGAAATGATGATGATGGCACACCCGAACGTAAAGTTATCCGGAGGTAAAATACCCCTCCATTCGGTTCCCCGGGCGAGGGGTACATTTGGGGGGCCACCATCGAAAAGTCTAATATCCTTCACAAATATATGTGGGCTAATTCCAACGTAACTGTTCACCATTATCTTCAATTCTCCAAACCCCATCAGCATACTTTTCTTACCGAAACTCAAATAAGTCCCAAAACAGAACCAACACCTCTTTCCCAGGTTATGAACTCATTTATCTTTTCGAACCCCTGGCGGCGTTTGTGCTTACGTTCGCAACAACCTGGCCTGTGCTAGGTTTCTAACCTCGAACTCCGGCCTCTGAATGTTTGGCTTAAATTCACTTCCAGATTTTGGGCCACAATCCATCCGCTGCAATACCGGTAACCGTCTGGACACATTCCAACAACGAGTTCTTTGGATTTTGTCAATAAGATTTCTTTGCCCGCTACTCTTGGGATCCTATCTGCTTTTCTACTCACGATCCTTCCATAATATGTAAACAAATTACCGAAACAATTCAACTAGGCGTTGAGACCTATATTCCCCACACTAAAAAGAACCCCATAACTGCAAATCACAAACCGTGGTTTTCTAAATCCTGTGACAAAGTCAGACTTTTAGAAATTCAAGCCCACAAAAAGTTTCTTCAAAACCCCAATCCCGAAAATCGACAGGCCAGCATCGAAGCAAAAAATCAGTATAATCAGACCATCTCAGAAGCAAAAGACCGCTTTGACAATCGGATAAAAGATAAAGTTCTCTCTTGCTCGAATGGCAGTAAAGCTTTCTGGTCCTTTGCCAAAAATATAAGTCAAAACTTTTGCACAAATTTTTTTCCACCCCTAATTTCTGAAGATGGAATTGTCTCTACCTCCAAAGGAAAAGCAGAACTATTTGCCAAACAATTTGCTGCCAATTCTACGCTTGATCCTCCTACTAATCTTCCTCTTTCAACAGTTGTCCCTGTTTCTCATAAAATGTCCGATATCATTTTTAAAGTAAAACAGATCAAGCGTATTCTTTCTTCTCTTAATACTAAAAAATCGTCTGGGCTGGATGTCATATCCAGCAATCGTCTTAAAAAAATGTGCTCCCGAGCTTGCACCCATCCTAATCGCCTCTTTCGGGCATTTTCCCCGAGAGTTGGAAAGCTGCGCGTGTGCAACCTGTCCCCAAAAAAGGATCCAAAACTCTGCCTTCTAACTATAGACCTATATCTCTTCTTTCAGTTGTTTGCAAAGTAATGGAAAACTTCATTAATTCCCAAATCTTAAAGTATCTGGAAAAACATAAGATCTTACATGATAGACAATATGGATTCCACAACAGTAGATCCACAGCTGATCTTCTTTCCTTTGTCTCACACAACTGGAATAAGTCCCTTGAGTTTCTTAGTGAATCTCAGATCGTTGCTCTTGACATAGCCAAAGCTTTCGATCAGGTCTGGCATGATCGGCTTCTTAAGAAACTTCCTTTTTACGGTCTTCCACCTAAGCTTTGCTCTTGGTTTTTCAGTTTCCTTTCTAATCGACGTATATCAGTTAGTGTAGATGGTCATTCCTCCAGCTTCTACCAAATTAATGCTGGGGTGCCCCAGGGCTCAGTGCTGGGCACCCACGCTGTTTCTTCTACACATTAACGATCTTTTCTCTTCCACAATCAATCTCATTCATAGTTTTGCTGACGATTTTACCCTTCATTCTAGTATTCAATTTCTTAAGCCACCATGTAATTCTGACTTAGAAAACAAGCGCAGGTCGTTTAATCTTGTCGGCGTTACTTTTGAGAATAACCTCAACTGGCACAAACACATTACATCCATAGCCTCGGCAGCTTCAAAAAAGCTTGGATTCCTCTTCCGAGCCAGAAAATATTTCTCTTCTTCCAATCTGTACACTCTGTACGTATCCCAAATCAGACCCTCTCTAGAATATTGTTCTCATGTCTGGGGAATGGCGTCCCCTACAACACTTAGCATTATGGACTCCATTCAAAGAAGAGCCGTTCGTCTTATTAATGATCCAATGCTCACAGAAAGGCTTCGTCTTCTTGCCCACCGTCAAGCTGTGGGGGATCTGTCGCTCTTTTATAGGTATTTTTACGGCTTCTGCTCAGAGGAATTGGCCAGAATAATTCCTTCTCTGGCGGCTCCCAACAGAGCAACACGTAGTGCAACTCCTATGCATCCTTTTACAGTTCAGTTAGAGAAGCCCCGAACTTCCCGCGTTCTTCGTTCCTTCATCCCTAGAGTGTCAAGACTGTAGAACCTGCTGCCCGCAGAAGTTTTTCCTTCTTCTCCCAATCTCCAAATATTTAAGACCCGTGTGAACAAACTTCCTCTCACCACACTAAGACACCACGGTACGTTAGTACTTAGGCATCAGCCTTCGTGGACTGTCCCAAGTTAAAAAAAAAGATCTCTTCTCCCAGGTAACACTGGGAGGGTTTTTTCGAAATGTCAATTTTTCACTTTTTGGAAAATATTAACAAATTTAAAAAAAGCTCTTCATCTTGACCTCGTAAATTATGTATAGAAATAGTTTTCAAAATTTTGAAAAGATCGGTGAAATAGTTTTGAAGTTATGAGGGGCACCCACTTTGAAAACGTGAGTGGTAGGGAAAACGCTTTAAAGTTTTGAACACTAAAAAATTTGGTACGTAAAACCTAGATAAGCGAGTTTTATCGGCTTACCGCTGTATCTTCGTTAATTTTGCTCCAATCTCTCTTAAATTTTTACACAATATACTTAAAAGTTTCTCCATTCAGAAAATGCAATTTAAAAAAAAACAAAAAAAGGTGTAAAAGCCTTACATCCTCTCTTAAAAAAGCAAAAAGTTGAGATTTGTAATTTAATTGTAAAGAATACCAAAAAATAATAATTTAAAAAAAATCTTATTTTTTATTTCAAAGTTTGCACATTGACTAAGAATCAAATTCCAAACAGCTTTTTTAAATAACTTGTGATATCAAATAAATAACTAAAAAGTTTAGCATTTCGGCTAACGAAAACTTTTTATAAATCAATAGACTTTTCACCTTTAAAATTAGCACAGGAATTGGCGATTAATAATATTTGTTTGAAAGACACCAAAAAAGCTGTTGATTAATATATATATATATATATATAATATATATATATATATATATATATATATATATATATATATATATATATATATATATATATATATATATATATATATATATATATATATATATATATATATATATATATTTATTTTCTGTCAATGTAAATATTTTTTTACTTACTGTCCCCACAACATAAAAAAGCACAAACGGAAGCCAAAGGTACATCATTTTTGTAGGAAATCTAATGAATAAGTAAATTTAATTTTTAGGATTAGATAATAGGCTTTAAAAAATGCTTCAAACACTTATGTTTATAGTGTTGATAAAAAATAGATGGAAGTATTTATAAAGTAAATACTTAAGATAATCTTAAAGGAAGATTCCCAATATAGTGAGAAGCCATTGTTTTTACGTGTTTAAATAAATTTTTGATAATCATTTGAACTAAATTTACGAAAATATTTTAATTTTTTAATGTAGTACAATTAAAAAATCAGAACCAAATATCTTTTATCAGTAAGATCACCTTTGACACTTAAGAATTATAACTGCTTAAGTTGTTACTAACCAAATATCTTTTAAGTACTATTTAAGTATACAGTATACAGTTTTTTTTACTTTTTAAATATTTAAATTTCTATTTGTTTAAGTTAGTTATATGGCCTTTTTGTTTTAGCAAGTTGACAAAAAATATTTTATGGTCCCTATCGAATCAAAAAACTAACTTTCGTTCGTAATATACACAATTGCGACTTAAAAAAAGATTGTTCAGGGTATCAAAAAGTAATATAAACATAAAACTTAAAATGGTAAATTCAAAAATAAAAAATATATATATTATACTTACCTGAAAATACTACATTTTCAACTGTGAATAAAATACAGTAAATATGACATTTTCAGAACAGGTCACGGATTTTTTTCCCGATCCCTCTTTCCGTGCGCTTATACAAAAATCCATCCATGGAAACTGTTCATAACAACGATTTATTTATTAATGACATATTTTATTTTCTGTCAGTGAAATTTATGCCATTTTCAAAAAATGAATTCAGATTTGGAAGAAAATCCGGATATTCCCGATATTATATTACAACAAGCGGCCGAAGTGAGTGCAGATTTATTACCAGTGGAATCCAGGTTGAGATATGAACACGAATACGACATTTTTACCGAATGGCGGACTCAGAAAAGAATCAAAATTGTGAGTGACGATATTCTTTTAGTTTATTTTTCTGAAAAAGCCAAATCTATGAAGTCATCCACCTTATGGAGTCGATTCTCCATGTTAAAAAGTTGTTTGGCAATAAAAGGAAATACTCACAACCAATATCCAAAAACTATTGCTTTTTTGAAACGACAAGCTGAAGGATATGTACCAAAGAAATCCAAGGTTCTTACCTACATCAGAACAAGTAGCCAAATTTTTATGTGAAGCAATGGACAATATCTATAGTAATTTTAGTGTTTGGCATCTTCGGCGCATCCCGCAGAGATGATTTAATACGTTTGAGTTTAGACGATGTGGAAGATAATGGGCGTTTCCTTGTCGTGTTCTTACGATATGGAAAAACTCACAGGTCAAGAAGTTTTACCATTACCAATAAAAATTGCAAATTTAATCCCTGTACACTTTACCGTAAATACGCAGATCTCCGCCCTAAAAATATGGAGAGTAGAAGATTATTTGTTGCATACCGAAACCAAAGATGTTACGCTCAACATGTTGGGTGCCATACTATCAGTGGTATTCCAAAACTTGTTGCAAAATACTTAAAACTAAAAAATCTCGAAGAATATACCGGACATGGGCTAAGGCGTTCTTTGGCTACCATGTTGGTAGAAAGCGGCGGTGATTTGCTCACTTTTAAAAGACTCGGAGGATGGCTTTTTTCCAATATAGCAGAAGGATATATAGAGGAGTCCATACAAAGAGAAATTGAAGTATCCCAAAAGTTGTTTAGGCCTTGTAACTTGGAAACTACAAAATCTGTAACAGTCAATCAAGAAAACCAAAACATACACGAACACTCCGCTTCAACAAAAAGAAATCCAAAAGGGATTGAGCTTCAACAATAATACGAATTGTACAATAAATATAACCATTAATCATAACGGTTCCGTCCAAAATTAATTTTCTTAGATTTAATTAGCTTGTAATTTTTTTTTGTTAATTTGTTTTACTGTTTTAAAAATAAAAATAAATAATCGCAATTTTCTTAAATACTTTTTTGAAATGTTTTTGGTTTATGTTGTTTTCAGGTACCTAAGTATAATAACAAATATCGTTCATTACACGTCCAGAAATTGATTTTTCCGTTCTTGCATGACTTCCTGTGTTGGGCTGCGCCTCACACGAGAATTTGTCACGCGCGCACGGAAAAATCGTCATTTCCGTACTGGTAATGAAATATACTATTGCTCGCCAAAAAGATACGGAAAAAAAAATAAAAAAAAGTGCAAAGCAACATTAAGGGGGGCGCGAGAGCTCAGAAATATTAATACAAGTTTTTAGCTTTAAAACAACAAAAAATCAGTTTAAATAAAAAAAGAAGATTTATATATGGAAACGTCGTTTGTACGCTTAAACACCAAATTTTTTCTCATTTCCGAAATTGGCTTCATTAATGGAGAATAGTAACGACACTGCTAAAAACGAAGAGATTACAACATATATATCTTATCTAGAAAGTGTCTTCTATGAATTCCAACAATATTTTCCTAATTTACATGACAATGATGAACACAAATTTGCCCAAAATCCTTTTAATTTTGATATAAACATCCTTCCAGAAGAAATGCAAAAACAACCAATCGACTAAAAACACGACTTAGTGGCGAAAAATGACTTTGAAAATTTGGTGATTACTACATTTTAAATAAAATATCTTCCAATCTATCCTTTAATCGCGGAAATGGCTATGAAATTTTACATACCATTATCAACAACCTACATATGTAAAAAAGGATTTTGTGTTTTAATGGAAATTAAAACAAAAAAACGGAGCCGGCTTGATGTTGCTAGTGACCTACGTTGCGCACTCTTAAAGATAAAACCGTATAAAACCAAGAATTTCCGACCTCGTTAAGGAAATGCAGCACCATACTCCGCATTATATAAATGCCTCTTTTTTAGTAAAAGAAATGTGTCTGTATAGTCGGAGGAAGTGGGGGGCGCGACCATTTCTTAATTTTAAAAAGGGGGCGCTGATTTTAGGGATATTAAAATTAGTGTAAAGGTTAGGTTCTACCTACAGAGCAAGACATACAAAAAAAATCATAAAATCCGCCCCCATTTTTTTCACTTATTAAACTTAAAAAAAAGAAGAAATTCCTCTAAAAACACTTAAGTAAAATGAGGGCCAAGTTTCTATCCAAAAATGTCTATTCCTATATCCACAATTTTATACCACACTTTTTTGTCATGGCAAGTTTTTACCAAGCTGTCTGTAATGTTCTATTTGTATTAATACAGACATATTAATAAATTACTTGCCAAGGCAAAAAAAAGGAAAAAATTGTGGACAGGAATTGGTCTAATTTAAAAGGCCGAGATTTTTGGATAGAAACTTGGCCCTTATTTTATATAGGTATTTTTGGTGGGATATCTACTACATAAGACACAAAAGAGTTAAAAGACGAAGAATAAAAAGTGCGTGAGTATATAAAATGAAGGATATATCACATTCAGGGCCGGATTTAGGACTGTGGAAGTCCTTGGGCAGATTTCGTGTGGGGGCCATCATCTTGATTGATTGATTGATTGATAAAGTAAATACACAAGTTGAGGTTTTGTCCGCCTCGACACTGCAGCCTACAGGGCTTGTTGTATCTCTTGTGTATTTTTTTCAGTTAAAAAGGTTTGACACCTTAGACAGGTGTAGTAGCCCTTTTACTGTTCTTTTCTGGTCTCCAGCCTCCTGGTGGTTAGTGTCCACCATGAGGTTTTGATTTGTTCTCCAGTATGTAAGTGCAGGGCACTCATATATGATGTGAGAGGCTGTCTCTTCCACTTCGTCACATAGTCTGCAAATGGGTTCTTCTCTATAGATGCCCATAGTGTGCATATGTTTTCTTAGGGTGCAGTGTCCGGTTATTAATCCTGTCACTATCCTAATCTGATTCCTATTTAGTTTTAGTAGTTCACTTGTCAATGCTTTCGATGGTGAGTCCAGCATTGATTTACTGTGATTTTGCCTTGGAATGTGGTTCCAGTATGACTGATCTTGTGTTTGAATCCACCGAGTCATGTAGCCACGAACCGAGGCTTTTGGTATTCCAAAAACAGGTTCAGGACCCACAAACATTGCTGCGGAGCCTCGCCTGGCCAGGGAGTCTGCATTTTCATTGCCCTGTATTCCCTGTGTCCTGGCACCCAGGAAAGTGTAACTTTGTTGTGGTTAGCCAGGTTTAGGAGGCATTGCAGACAGTTCCAAACCAACCTTGAGTTGACTTGTTGGGATGCCAAAGCTTTTATGGCCGCTTGACTATCAGAGAAGATATTAATGTCCCTGCCCTTATATCTCCTCCTCAAGTTCTCTCGCAGACAAAGTTCAATGGCATATATTTCCGCCTGGAAAACAGTGGCATATTTCCCCAGGGAAGCATAAGCATTGAACCTGGGGGTCATACCATGTATTCCTGCGCCGGCTCCATTGTCAGTCTTGGATCCATCGGTATACCAAACCAATTCCCGAGACTGACCAGAGATCGCTCACTACCGCCCCAGGTAAGCTGGGTTTTGTATGGTCTGTGTGTATTTATCCGTTTTGGCATTGTATCACTGCCCATCTCAAATATTGGGTTTGTGATACTGCTCGTTATTCTGATGTGTCCTAGGGCAGGCCCAGAGCACCAGTTGCCGTTACATTTCAGCCTGTATGCCCCAATCCTCGCCTCCGCCTTAATAATTATACCAAGAGGGGGGAGGCTTAGTAGGGTTTCCATGGCTGCAGTTGGAGTGCTTCTAATAGCTCCTGTTATACAGAGACATGCTAGTCGCTGGAGTTTGGATAACTCCAGCTCTGCTTTTCTCTGTTCTATTTTTGGCCACCAGATACTTGAACCGTAGGTTATCATGGGTCTTACCACAGCAGTGTACAACCAGTGTACTATGCGTGGCTGAAATCCCCAATTCTTCCCCACAGCTCTTTTGGTAGCCATTAGAGCCATTTTGCCCTTATTAATCACATTCTGCATATGTGGATTCCAGGTTAGCTTAGAATCCAGAGTTAATCCAAGGTACTTTACCTCCTGAACATAGCCGAGTGTGGTACCGAAGAAGTGAGGAGATTTTAAATCATCCAGCTTCCTTCGTCTAGTGAAGGGTATTAGCGCAGTTTTGCCAGGATTAACAGTAAGGTTTTCCTTGTTGCACCATCCCTCCACAATTCTCAGTGCCCTTTGCATAAGCTCCGAGGTTGTTTTGTTATGCTTCCCCACGACAAGTATAGTGATGTCATCCGCATACCCCTGGGTATAGAAGCCATTATTATTCAGTTCCACCAGGAGTTCGTCAACAACCATATCCCACAGTAGTGGGGATAGAACCCTCCCTGTGGGCATCCTTTGACCACTGACACCTCCATTGTTTCGCTGAATAACGTTGCTTGCGCTCGTCTGCCAAGTAACATGTTGTTTATCCACCTACAAATGGTGTCGTTAACATTATGTCTGGCAAGAGCCGCGGCCATTGAGTTGAAGGAGGTTCGATCAAAAGCTCCCTCAAGTCAAGAAATGCAGCAAGTGCGATTTCCTTGTTGTTCAGTGCGAGTTCTAATCTGGTCACCAGTTGATGATGAGCAGATTCGCATGATTTTTCTGACTGATAGGCATGTTGGTTTTTGTGGAGTGGCCTCTCTGTCAGAGAGTTTTCCCTGACATACCTGTCGATCAGTTTTTCCATTGTTTTTATCATAAAAGACGACAATGTAATTGGTTTGCCTGGGAGCAGTCCTTACCCGGCTTTGGAATGAAGACCATTTTAGTCTGCTTCCATGCATTGGGCAAATAGCCCGTAGCTAGGCTTGCACGGAAGAGTTTGCAAAGCAGTGGAACTAGGGTTTGCTTTCCCTGCTGTAGTAGTGCTGGGATTATCCCATCAGGTCCAGGTGCTTTGTAGGCTTCAAATGATTCAATTGCCCACTCGATTTTTTCGTAGGTTATGATTTCCTTTGCTACTTCCCAGTCGCTTCTTGTGGGCCGATTATTCGGAACATTGACGTCTGGGTAGGTCTCATTAAGTTGAGTTTCTCTTGGCCTTCATCTTACTTTTACAAAAATACTTTTAAAATAATACCAATTACAAATTAAAGTGCAACCTGTTATTAAAGTTCTTGCAATGTTTAGGTTTTTTTAATGCAAATTGTTGGATTATTTTAGACATATCGAATTCCTTTAAAACATCGTGCCCACTAGCCCTTATAGAGAGATGATTCAAACGCTCTTGACCCTTCGTAAACCGAAGTCGATTTTTAATTAACTTGAACTTTAAGAATTATCTCTCCCTACTGCAATTAATAAGTATTAGAACTAAATATAAACGAAATGTTACCTGAACGTTTAGAACCGCATCATTCATATTTATTCTTTTCTTTTGGCAACCTGTACATTTAAAGTTCTTTGCTTATATTTAATAAGCCAATTTTTTCTTTAAATGTACTGAAAGATTCATGAACTGTACAAGATCGACAAGGTTCTCATGTGAATCATAATTGTAGTAAATTCGTAGTAAATAAAATAATTTTATTAACCCTTCGAAAGGGGGCATTACCAATAATTTCTTACCTAGAGTAGACGATCTCGTGAGCGTAGTGTAACACGTTTTAGTAAGTAAGCTTTAATTTCACTGGGAGTTTAATTTTCCACAGGATGTAGCAATCAAAAATTAGGATATATGGTATCAGAAGCGAAAAGGCTCTGTTTTAAAGCAGAAATAAATGGATCTATAATAGGAGTAAAATTTTTGGTTTTTAATTTGTGTTATTGTGTCATTTCAGCTTCTGAAGCCTTTCCATAATTCCTAATTAAGAAGTGCTGCCACTTCTTATTAGGGTCAATATTTGAATCTTGAAGCATATTACTTGTGCTATTTTTTTCTCTTAAATATTTCATTCTAACATATTGCAAATATTCTCGTTTCTAAAAATAAATTTGGTTATTCAAAATATTTGCATCGGTACAAGTTTAAAATTGTTACTTGTTGTCCTCTAATATAATCTGACGCAACTATTTGATAGGCATGCACCTTTTACCACAGTTTGGTTAACAAAGCCGAAAGCACTTTGGTTTACGGACACTCTTAAGGAAATAAAAAAATACAGAAATTCCTTGCTTTCTTAATATAAAAAAACAAACTTCCTGCTGACTGGGAAGCTTATAAAAATGTTCATAACCTGTTTACAACCGCAGTTCTGAATTTTTTTAATAAAGAAAAGAACAAAAAAGCCCTATGGAATGGCTTGGCTAATCCTAATGTATATAGTAAAGCAAAGGGCAATTCTGTATTGGAACTTCCAGATGGAAGCGATTAATCAGTTTTTTGTAGAGTCTGTACGCCGGGTGTCTACGCTAGTTTCACCAGAGACCGTTCGAGGATACCTGGGTAGCAGAGTAACAGATCAAGAGTTAGATTTGAAACTGGTAAATAGTGATGGTGTATCTGAAGCTATTTCGCAAATAAAATCAAATTCCAGTGGCATTGACAGTATATCATTGGAAAGGATGCGCTGCCCTACTCTTATACCGGTGTTCACTCATATATTTAATACCTGCATCGAAAAAGGTGAATTTTCGTCGCAATAGTGCTGCCGTTGCCCAAGGCATCTAACCCAAAAGATTTTTCTGATCTGCGGCCAATAAGTCTACTATCTGTGTTTTCTAAGATTTTTGAGAAGCTTAAATATATAAGCAGATGATTGAGTATATTGTATAAAACAATTTGCTTTCAGATACGCAGTCGGGATTTCGCCGAGGTCTTAGTATTACTTCAGCTTTTCGGGGGTATTGGACGATATTATTAGTGCTTATGATAGGGGCGAAACTACAGCTTTGGTACTATTAGACTTCAGCAAGGCTTTCAAAACTCTTCACCATAACCTACTTTTAGCAAAGTTATTTCATTACAGGTTTTTACCAAATGCGGTACGTTTTTGTAGCAATTATCTTTCGAATCGGTCCCAGATAACAAGGGTTGATAACGCGTACTCTGAGCCGGCCGAATTAAACAGAGGTGTCTCTCGGGGATCCATTTTGGGTCCCTTATTTTTTATACTTTATATAAATGACCCAAAAAATAAAATTCAAAACTGTCGCCTAGCTCAATACTGCGATGATACACAAATTTATAATCACTTTACTAAGAATAATGTTAACGTAGCAATGGAATCACTTGGTCGAAGTTTAAATGCAGGATATCATTATTCAATGGTGAGTGGTTTAAAATTAAACCCAAAAAAATCGGCTGTGATTTATATTAGACCCTTGGCATCATGTTCGCGAATGAACAGTGAGATTCTAATAGATAATGAAAAAATATTAAATGTAAAAGAACACAAAAACTTGGATGTTGTTTTTGATACAAATTTGAGATTTAAGGCACAGGTATGTAAGGTGGTTCAACGGGCATACATGTCCCTAAGAAACAGTATAGGAGTAGGGATCTGTTAAAAAAGCAGCTTTGTAAGGTATTTGTTTTGTCACATTGTAATTACTCCAATTTTGTTTATGGACCATGTCCCGATCCTTCCAATAGGTACAAATTACAAAAGATACAGAATTCTTGCATTCGCTTTATTTATGGTTTAAGAAGACGGGATCATAACATACAAGCTAAGAGATTTCAAATGGCTTAATGTGCAAATAGGAAAAAACTTCATTGCTGCTGTTTTCTGTTCAAACTTTTAAAAAATAATTATCCTTCTCATTTTTATAATAAACTCAAAACAGGAACTACTAGACATGTTCGAACAACACGCACGGTTTTAAAGTTTGATACACCTCGACATCGCACTGCGATTTTTCAGAGATCATTTTGTTTTTGTGCTCCAAGATTAATAAATAAATATAATATTGGTCGTGGGATATCTTTTAACTTTTTTAAAAGAAATTCAAAGAAAATATTGCTTGAGAGCCAACAATAAATAAGACAGTACGGAGTAGTTGATTTTGTTTCATCCGGTCTTTTATTCTTGGTTTTAAGATATTGTATTTTTTTTTCTTAGTGTAGGTATTTTAATAACTTGTAAAATTCGTATATCTAGTGATTGAATGTCTCTGCTATACTATTTTGAAGAGTTGTTTTTGTATTTTGTTTTAATGCTTGGTTTGGTGACTTGTATTTTTTTACCTTTTTTTGTAAGAGATTTAATTATTTGTAATTTGTAACAGTTTTTTGTACTCAGTTAAGTTAACAGCATGGCTGCCCTTCGCCGAGGATAAAATAAAAGCCTTTTTATTTATTATTTATTTATTTATTTATTATTTATATGTAAAGGAAGTAAAAACACATTGAGTATATATAAATAAGTTTGCAAAAAGTAAAAACAATTTTCTAAAAAAGAGGATTATTGTTTTATGTTGTGAGGGCCCCTTTTTTGTGGGAGCCCCGGGCATCTGCCCAGCCTGTCCTCCTTTAAATCCGGCCCTGATCACATTTGCAGTTTGTTAAATTTTAACAAATAAATACAGTACCTCAGTTACGGCTTTCACTGTGTAAATTATACATATTAATTTCATTTACGTAGTTTGTAACAACCAATAACTATCTCCCTCTGTTAATAATATTATATAATTATATAATACTATATATTAATTTATTATTTAACTGATGGGTATTTGTGGATAAAAAGTTGGAATTTTAAAGTAAATAATGTTAAATCAATTTCAAGATATATATTTAAGTCACATAGATGTTTATAATTGTCAAACAGATAATATTTGAGGGCAATTGCGGTTTAATTAATACATAAATATTAGTATATCTAAAATGTTGTAAATGGTCTTTCAGCCCAGTCGTCATAAAACTTTGTCCAAGCCTCATAATATGGATTTTTGGGTTTTATTTTAATTTCTAAATTTCTTCCGATATCCACGTATTTATATTCATTTTGTAAAAATAGTGGCCATGTAATATTTTGAAGTAAATCCGATTTTGTTGGTGTGGGATTTCTACAAAAAATAAAATGAAAACAAATCTTTTCAAATAAAATTAATTAAATACATATTGTTTTGTGTGTAAAATTTTAGGATCTAATTTATGCTTCTTGATGCCATGAAGCTCATCCAGTATCTTTATATTTTTTATTAACATACATTTTTTTAATTTGTTTTTGTTGTGATTACTTTTCTGGAAAGTTTTTAGAGAATGGGACCATTTCCATCCTGGTCACAGGGTATAGCGACTGAGTGGGCTCAGTCCTATTGATCCCTATGAACTAGCAGACCACCTGAAACAGAAAAAAAGAAAAAAACCCAAAAAAAATCGAAACACTTATCTACGTTGTCAAGATTAACTTAAATAAAATATAAAATAGAAATTAAATTTTTAAGAATATTGGTACAAAATTTAAATCATTCTATTTTTTTATAATTTATAACCTTGTGTCTTAAATGACATATTAGATACTTTGTCTTATTTGGTATATTTATAAATTTTAAAAAGACAAAAAAGGTGGTGTGTTAATTTATTTTAAGTTTACCTGAAATTACTTTAGCATCAAGCATACGTAACCAAGTATTATTTAAAATAACAGATATTGATGCTACACATTTATCTTTATTTAATAATATAAACGCATATTCTTTTATTTTATGTTTTTTTAAAGAAGTTTTCTTTGCTAAAATACTAGGAGCATTCCAGATTATTATGTGGTTGTTATCAAATGCATGTTGAAAGATTCATTCAGGATCATTCAGTATTCATTCATTCAGGATAAAAGTGGTCCCATTTTCTCGAAACTTTTCAGGCAAGTAATCCCAACAAAACCATATTAAAACCTGAATCTGCCACAAAACTATAAAACATATTTGTAAATTCTTAGTTTTTACAAAAGTTATTAAGTTATTAAGAGAAATTGCAATAGTTGTAAAGTAACAATTTTTAATTTAATTAAAATGGAGATAAGATCCAAAATAGTTTTAGTTTTTTGGCTAAGTAGAACTTGATGGGTACTTTTTTATTTTAGTGTTTGATTTTTTTTTGTCCTGTATTTTTACCGTTATCTCATACTTACAAAAATTTAACAAAATTACTCCATAAACTTATCATTCTGTCATGGGCTAATACATCACTGTTGGGAAACTTTGACAAATCAGCGTTTGAATAAGTGGAACTTTCTTTTTTCCATAAGTAATTAGTGTCTTCAGCATGATTTATTTTATCAGCACCTAGGTTTTAAAAATATATTTATTTTTTTAGAATCGTCTTAAAAAAAAGTTAATTAGAATATTATGAAGTCGTTATGGACCGGAAGTTGGTAAACATTTTAAAGTGGGTATTTGAGGCACTGGCAAAACATACAGGGTGTCCCATTTTTGACGCTTTTATAGTGTATCTCCCTAATTATATGTGCTATCAGAAAAGTAATATAGGCGTCAATGGTAAACTTAGAATTTAATTTTTTACTTAATAGAGATACACAAAAATGTTTTATGTAAATGGTTGAACAATCTGCCGCTTTCAAAATACGGGATCACGTAACAAAGTTATCGGAACTAATCTTATTTTTTAAAATGAAACACCCTGTATTGTTAAATCTAAACAGATAAAACAAAAAAAAAATAAGATTCAGATTAAGAAAAAAAAATAATCATCGCAAATGTTCAAAAACCACTCCTTTGTTTTCAATGATTTCTTGACATCTTTTTCAAACCAATTTAAAGGCATTTATGATGTGTTATGGTTTTACTTCTGCAAAGGCCTTATGAATTCTTTAATCAAATCGTTATTAGGTTCAGATGGCTTCTTTATAAATTGTTTATTTCAACACTCCCCAAAGAAAAAAAAATCTGGAGGTGTTAGATCCGGAGATCGTGATGGCTTATAGGTCCATGAGTTCCTATCCAATGGTTTTAAAGTGTTAAATACTCTCCTATTCTAGGAGCGTTGGGCCTGCGAGGGCCATCTTGTTGAAAGTAAATATCTATTACTTCATTTGATGAAGCATCATCAAGGATATCGAAATGTTTGATTGGAATGTGTCCAGATGTCTAACTGTATTTAAATTTTCTTTCAAACAGCGGTACACCAGTTTACTTTAGCATAAAAAATAACTTACATACATAACATACCCAAATAGACTTTGTTAACAAGCAGGTCGTACCATGTGGGGATTTGTGGAGTTCCGATGTCTTTTATTATGTCTGTTATCAATACCGCAACTTGTTATTCGACATTCATTCAACCAAATATTTTTTTGAAAAAAGAACGATTCTCAATAAATTTATTTAAAGAACGGTGCCAACATTCTTATCATCTTACGTCATTTTCACAAATTAATATGTAAAAATAAAATTGAAGTTAAATTTTAATAACAACTTGAATGTCAGCATAGTTTCGTTTTTAGGATATTAATTTCTGTTTCATAATCTACTGTGGTTTAAAGCAATAAATTTTAAATAAATCTCATGCCATATTGGTAGATTAAAATATATAGGGCGTCCCATTTAAAACAATACCGATAACTTTTTTACTTAATCCCGTATACTTACTCTAAAAACGGCAGATTATTCAAACATCATTATTAAGAAACTTTTATATAAAATATTTTTTGTATTTTTTTTTAACTAGAAAATAAAATCATTCATTATTTAGATTTTTTTTATTTTTCCCCGTATCCCGTAGGCGAGCGAAAATTTTTTAATTTTGATTTTACTGTTTAAAAGGTTCTCGCCCATTAGCGCGGAGCGGCGCCGACGCGGTGCGACGCGATTAAATGCATCAGGGATACTTTTCATGTAATTAAACCGAAGCCCGTCCATCTAGGCGGCGCGACGCGAAGCAAGCGTGGTATTCGAGTCTCATCGGCCTCTTTCTGGTATCATCGTGAAGAATCTCACATGTTGCTCTGTTCTGTTATCACTGCATTTGCTCATCTGTGGTTATTTTTGTGACATTTATATTTTATTATCATTATAAGTTTTTAAAATTAATCTAGATAAAAAAGTTGTTTAGTGGATTCTGATTTCAAGGTTTTTTTTTTAATCTTTGAACAGTCCACGAAGGCTGATGCCTAAGTACTAACGTACCGTGGGTGTCTTCAGTGTGGTGAGAGGGAGCAGGTATGTGAAAGCAACTTTTTTTGGGTTCTATAGACGTCTGTATTAAACTGACAAGTTTCAAAAACTTTTCTTTCGACATGCGAAAGTATTTAAAAAATTTTCTTGCATCTTTTTTTAAATCTGGAAATAAGTGATGGAATTCTCCACATGCATTTATCTCTCCAATAATGTCATGGACCCAAACTCTATTTTTCTTTTTCTTTTGTTCCTCCTCGATAGCAGCAACTTCTCTAAATACAAAAATATTTTCGTTCGATGAGCTATCCATAAAAACTCGCAACTGACTGCCACATTTTGAAAGATTTCGCGTCGCGCCGCGTTACCCAGTGGGCGGACAACTCTGTCGCGTGGCGTCATGTCGCGCCGCGTCGCTCTAGTGGGCGAGAACCTTTAAGTTTGACCCAAAAAGAGCATGACGGCTATATTACTTTTTTGATAGCACTAACAATTAAGTGTCGAAAATTGGACACACTGTGCAACAGTTCTTTTGTAATATCTAAACACAAAAACGAATACCTGGATGAAGAGTAGAGGGACATTATTAAAATACTTTTTGACGACAAATATTTTGCCAACCATTTTTTTCCGAACATCTTTTGTTTTTCAGTTACCAACCAAAACATTTAATTTTTATATCGCTGCTTTCTTTTATATTTGAACATTCAAATATGTCTT
Source organism: Listronotus oregonensis (assembly GCA_019359885.1). Classification (NCBI taxonomy): domain Eukaryota; kingdom Metazoa; phylum Arthropoda; class Insecta; order Coleoptera; family Curculionidae; genus Listronotus; species Listronotus oregonensis. The sequence continues at coordinate 60,278 of JAHBCN010010916.1, read as the reverse complement.
TAAATTTCCTTTTTAACGATAGCTTACTTGCCACTATACAGTAAAAAATAAAAACAATTTAATACATTTGGCAACGCCGGCTCGACGCCTCATCAATGCGGTCCTTCTCATTTTTTTTTAAGATTGCTTAATTTGGTTTCGTTAAAATATTTTTACTAAAACACAAATATTGTTTTTAAAAAGTATCCTTTTTTTTCAAAATACACATTTATATATTTTTATCATACTTTTATAAGGGAAATAGACGGAAAGCGCATTAGTAAGGCATTAGGCTGGTGTTGCCAAATGTATTGTTAAAAATTATTTCTTCTTCTTCTTCTTCTTCTTCCTGGGAGCCGTCTTTCACTACCGGAGGCAGCCCAGCCTCTTGGACTTTTTGTGCCTTAATTGAAAAATTATTAAAAAAATATTTTTAAACTGTTTAGTGACACGTAGGTTATCTTAAAAAAGGATATTCAAAAAGCTATTTGAATATCAATAAAAAAATTGGCTGCAAAATGTTTGTCGTCAAAAAGTGTCCTATTAAAAAGTGACAGTTTCAAACATGTCAAAATTAAAACAAATAAGGCACAAGCAAAAATTACAATCGATAATTTTTTACTTTTTTGCTAGTAGCTTGAGAATTTAATTTTCAAAAGAAAAGTTAACTACAGTTAAAATCAGCATTAAATCCTCTAAAACTTTCCTCATTTAAATATATCTATATCTTGTATACTAAAAGAGATAATAATATATGTAGGCCAGATTTGGAACACACTGTATAGTTAGGTGTTGTGTTTTTTGTTAATAAATAAAAATAAATACTTATTTAAATTTGCCTTTCGAAAAGTAAATTAATTTTGACGAGCGCCTAAAAAACTAAATTGCATAAATGTAATTTTACAAAATTTTTACCTTTAATTGTCACATTTATGTTTCCTAGAAGGCCATCGTAAGAAAATACATAAAAATAAACATCTGTAAAGCTTGATGCTAAATCTGCATGTTTTATTACTGGTGTCGTAAATACTGTATGACTCAGATACTAAAAAAAAATATATAATTTTTTTTAGTATTTTTTCTAATTTTCTTTTGTTATAAGTGATACATTAATTTGTTTTATATTAAAGCTTTTACTTTTTATTCCGTTCTGATTTACTGAAATACAAAAATATATATTTTTCGTAGGTGGCTGTGATTTCGTAATTAGATATAAAAATTAATTCTAAATAATTCCTTTAAATAACTTTACTTTGAATATTGCAAAATAAGGGCATTAGTTTGATAAATTTTACGTTTTGTCGCTACTCTGTATACTGCGGTATTTTTAAACTTTGTAGGATTTTAGTTTTTAAATAAGCAGAACTTTTCTACATCAAAATGATTTTGTTTCGACTGTCAGTAAAAAATTTTCCCATATGGCAAGAACTGCGTGGGACACGCTGTATAAACTTTAGATAAATTAAAAAAAACAGATTAATTTGGGTTACAGTTTTTAAAAATCTTTCTTTACTTGTGTCCTAAAACTCAGAGTCATATCAAATTTCAGGTTTTTGCTCCTTCGGGAAGTATCTCATAATTTTGATGACTCAATGAGTCAGTCAGTAGTAAAATAGGCGATATTTAAAATTAAATATTACACTGGACATAACTTGATCAATTTTTTTCACAGGTACTAATAATACCTATGGGAATCTACATACCAAATTTCAAACCTTTAGGTGAAAGGGTTCGAAAGTTATAACAGGGAAAAATTAGGCCAAAACATTTCGTGTAAAATACACACATTTGTTCTGTAGGTCAGAACTTGGCCTAGCAATACCATGCCCCTAGATCTTAATGATGCCGCGTAAATTAAAAAAAAAATTATAAGCATAAAAAAATTAACATAATTCGATTTTAAAGTGAATTTTAAATAAAGCATTATAAGTTTTCTGATTACTGATAAAAGAAAGACTAAGCAAAGATTTTGCTTTTCTTTATTTACTTTTTAATTTTCTAACATTTTATTAGAGTTTTAACCTTTAACATATTTTGCCGTAACCTTAGCCTTAAGGTGGGTTTAGACCTGAGTACGTACGCAGTGAGCATCCATGCACGCATTCGTTTGCGTTTGCGAAAAGCGTTTAAATAGGTTTATGTATATTTCGACGCACAAGCTGATCCAGTTGTTCGCAGGGTGCGTTAATAATGGAAGACGACGATGAAATCATGGCGGGTGCATTTATTTTAATGTATAATTTGATGATATATGAGAATATGAGAATGAACTTGTAAAAAGTGGGACACACTGTATACCGGGTGTTGCACTGCCGGGCGGTACATAGAAAATCCCATGTAGATTATGAAGTGATCAAATATTGGCTCCCCTAATTATTTTAGAAGAAAATAATATTTAGATTTTTTGAAGGGCACACAAAGTTGTACGCGATGTACAAAGTTAAGCTCTTTTCAGCCAACGGGTTAAGAACTAACCCTTAAAATGTGTTCCCATCTTAGTAACATTTATGCACCCTGCAGTACTCGCACATAATAAAAACACGAGCAAAAACATACCATTTTTGGCAGTGACACAAGTGAATTTATGATTTGACATGTCACTGTTAAATGTGTCTGGTTTTATATCATTAAGTTACATCTGCAGGGTGCATGATAAGTTACTAATATGAAAACACATTCTAGCTGATAATTCGTAAACTGTTGACTGAAAAGAGCCCAAGCTTGTACATTAGGTACAACTCTTTGTGCTCCTCAAAATATCTAAATAACATTTTTGTCTAAAATAATTAGGAGAGCCAATATTTTACTACTTGAAAATTTACATGTGATTTTCTTTGTACCGCCCGGCAGAGCAACACCCGGTATACATATGCATGTACATACCTTTTCCAGTTTCAGTGCTGGCCCTAATTTTACTTTTTTCACGGCGAAACGATCCCATGAGACTTTTTATCTTTTTTTGTGCTTCTGCACTAGCTAAATTTGCAATATTTAAATTTTTCACAAGTGCTTGCCAAGCATCTTGTTTTTTTGTTTTAGAGTAATATTCTTGGTTCCTCACATCTCATAATATAGGAAGTTTTTCGAATTCTTGCAATAAAAGCAAAACTTTGGTGTTACTCCACTCCATTTTCAAATTAAACTAATTCGCCCGTTGAAGTACGTGCGTTCCAACCAATTAATTCTTTTGAGCATCGCATCGAGACCGACAGCCGGCGGATCGCGCCGAAGCTATTCGCGCATAGAAATACACAGCGTGAGTGTGCGTGCATAACCGTTTAACATACACTTGAGCATTCGCGGTGGATCAGTGCGTGCGTGCTCAGGTCTAAACGCACCTTTAGATCTTGCTATCAAACAAAAAATATTATTAATATTTAATAAATAAATAAATAAATATTAAAAATAAGATTTTCTAATTTTTTAACACGCTGCGTAATATTTCTTACTTATTATTATTTAGTATTATTAATTTATTCAAGACACTAAACGTAGGATGAAAAGTCTTTTAAATTTGTCGTTAAAATTATTTGTGAGGTTTAAATATTTAAAAATAAAATTTATTTTATTTTATTTGGAATATCTAGATAAAAAACTATGTTATATAATGTTTTTAATAAAACCAAATATGTTGTTTATCTTAAAGCTATTTTAAACAAAACTTTATAAAACCCGTTTTTTCCATTTGTTAAAAACCTATAAAAACAAGGTTAGTTTATATATCATGCAATAAAAAAGGTATAAAGATGATTAAATTTATTATAATAAAACACGTGGCATTTATACATAATTAGTCTACATAATATCAAAAAAATATCACAAAAATTATAAAGATATAAAATATACGGGGTGTCCTAAAAATATGGAAAATCTTCGAATAGGCTTCCTTTTCGGAGATATTGGCTCCCAAAGAGCTCCAATGGAATCAAGTTTTTTAGACATAATTATTAAATTACCAGGTATATTTTAATTTTATTTTAATAATACGTAATACGAATTTAGACTTTTAAATTACTATCAAAGAAAGTGTTGTGACTTACTCACAGCCGTAGGGATGGACTAGCTTAACACTCATGACTACATTTTTTTACGCCCTGTATTGGTAAAAACTTAGATCAATGTCTTTTTTAAACCTTAAAGTATTGACTAAAGCATTAAGCACTTCTCATTCATGTCGCTAAACTTAACCGTTTCGAAAAAATTCTGTCGGGTTAAATATGAAAAGGAGAAATTTTCTCCTGTTGTCCTGTTGAAAACATCATAAGAGGGTCCAACATGGATTTTTTCATAATGTTGGTTAAAGGTTGGACATTTGATGAATACAAAAAAGCATCTTTTATTAAAATACGCTAAATATTCTAAGTCACATAGAACATGCAACACCCACAATTATTTATTGAATTTTCATAAAAACTTGTAAACATATTTGCTATCATGCTGATAAAATTTTGAAAGCATTCAGAGCCGTACTTTTTTGTAACGCATTTTTTGATATATTAGGATTCGAACAATATGAACATGTTCCTTTAATATTTAGTGATTTTCTTATAGAGAACTCGCTAATCGGGTAATCAAAACGAAGCTCTAATAATGAGATGTTGTCGAGCGTGGATCCAAGAAGGCCGAAATCGACGAGTTAGAGGTACTGGACGCCAAAGACAGACTACAGAGCGACGTTAGGATGCGTTACTGGTATGAACAGGCAACTACAGAGGAAGCGTCTACTTATGCCAGATCGATTTTCCAACAATAAGAGGAGTGAGTTGAACAAGACGCAGTGGCTTGATGCTATCGGCATATTCATCGCACTGTGGGTGTTATGGTATGGCGTGCCATTGCTTACGGCAGCAGGTCACAATTAGTCTTTGTTCCAGGTAGCATGACTGCCCAGAGCTATATTCACGAAGTTTTGCAACCACATCTGCCTCCCTTTTTGGAAACGTTGCAAAATCCACTTTGTTAGTAGGACAATGCACACTTTATGTCGCAGTGGTAGTTTAGACTTTTTAGAAGCGTCCGGTGTAAATTTTCTTGAGTGGCCCCCTCGATCTCCAGACATTTCCTCTATCGAACATATGATGAAAAGAAGGTTGCATTGAAGACTGTACAAAAGCAAATTCAGATGTCCTGGGATACAATACACCAAGAAGACACCATCTACTTCAACCAATGCCGTGACGACTTAACAAATGTGTAGCGAACAGAGGAGCTTTGACACATTATTAACATTAAAGTGGGATATCTCAGGTATTTTGCGAAATTTTAAATTCAATTTTTAATTACTTTCTATTTATCAGTAGACCTATAAAGCGTTAAAGTGTGCTTAAAATTACAGCACTCCTACTCGGTGTTGCATTTTCTATGTCACTTAGTATACATAATGTAATAAAGTGACAGCTTAGAATAAGCAACCTGATTAAAGAGAACTTAATTTTTAGTCAATAGTTAAAGGTCTTTAAAAACGTTGTCCAAATGAGATACCATAAAATAGTTAAAATTAAAAACCTACCTCAAAATCCAACCAAGTACCTACTATGTCAGTTTAAATCCAAATCCTGTTTACACGATCGTGTTAACCATCGTATCGGATAGATAGATAAAAGATATAAACGTAGTCAGTTCATTAATTAAAAAAAAAACACACATTACTGAGGGCTGTTCATGAATGATTTTGTGTACGTTATTCAGACTCATAAATAAACAATGTAAGAAAAAGAGATAAAGTACAGGGTTGGGGTTATAATAATGGGCCAGAATAAATGAATAAAATTTTAACGAGACTATTACCCGAACAATATGTCCCATCTTATCTTCTTGGACTACATCTTTTAAATAAAGATCTTTTATACTATTTCCAACTAAGAGTCTTGTTTACATCGGTCTTCACCGTAAAATCAATAGGAATAAGTTTCTCTGGGTAAGCTTCATACATATCAAGGTACTCCTTTAAAGACCCCAATTCTAAAAATAGCATAATAATACAGAGTGTCTGGAAAACAGAGTTTTGATTGTTAAGTACGTTTTTGTAAATGGAACGCTCTGTATATTTTGCCAAATTTTGACTCTTTAAACAATTCTACATCAAAAATGTAAATGATACTATACGTCAATTATTGCTGGTTTTTGAGGTAATTAGGTAACTAATAAAGTAACTAAATTTGTCACTCTGACACTAAAAGAACTATTTTATAATATTTAGAACAGAAAATAGTATTAAAAATGCCATCAGTTTAAACATTAACCATATAATGTTATGGTCATTGTTTTTATTCTTTAATCGTTTTTGACTGTTAAATTAGTAAATCAGATAATACTATAATAATGGGTCGTAATCTCAAAATCCAGCAGTAATTGACGTATAGTGTACTACACATTTTTAATGTAAAATTGAATAAAGATTTAAAATATGGCAAAATATGCAGGGTTCCATTAAAAAAATTACTTGCGAATGAAAACACTATTGTCGAGATACCCTGTATACTTACTAATACGGTTAATAAAATTAGCGTTACCAAACACACATTTTTCTTTAGGTTTTTTTGTATCAAGTACCGGAACAGAGATATGTAGTGTATAAATTAAGTTGGGATACCCTGTACAGGGTTATTCATTTTAAAGTAAACAGGGCTTTATTTTTGAACTTTCCTTTACTTTTTTAACAAACAAATATAGCCATTTCGTGTATTTTTTCCGTAGAATTCAATAATCTAATCAGAAAAACACTTAAAACAGAAACAAAAAAGTTACAGCAAGAGTGACGTAATATTTAAATGGAATACCCCGTATATTATATCAATAAATAGAGATTTTCACGAGGAATTCGGTGATATAGGGGTTGCTGGGTTTATTTCCTGCGGTTCTGCTGCAATTGTCTAAAAACAGCAGATACTATAAGGATAGTTTCACCTAAAAAAACCTGGTCCCACAGGTCACAGGTGCTTATTTGTCAAATTTGGGAATTTTTAAAAAATACGTTTATTATTTTTGGGGTAGTTTTAGAATGAGGGTTTTTTTTAAAAACCCCAAAATTATATTATATGCTAAAAATGATATGATATATCTATTTCTAAACCAAGCAGCAAATTTACAATAAACGGAAAAAATTAAAATACAATACGAAGTAAAATATGGTAGTAATAAGAACACTTATAACAAAAAAATATAATATTAATATTAATTAAAATGTTGTATATGACCCCCGTTATTTTCGAAACATGATCTATAACCCCTCCTTAGCCTTTCTAAGCTCGCCGATGTTATTTGAGGATCCCTCATAGAATATTGGCCCGACAATTCTATTGTTAAGCACACCACAACAGATATGAAGAGAAGACCTCCCTTGGTATTTAATCTCTTAAAATTTCCTGGGATTTTGTCTTGCCCAGCTGTGCGTATTGCGTCGGTTAAACATTCCCAAAGTAGTGAACGTAGCTTCATCCGTCCAAAGAATCGTTTGGAGCAGGGTAGGATCTTGTTCATTGATTAAAATTTGGGAAACAAATTAAAAGCGAAGTTCCTTTGGTTCACGTGTTAAATGCTGCACTGGAAGGACGTAATATGGAAGATGCTTAAAATATTTCCGTGTTCTCGGAACCGTCGCATAGGTTACTCTTCTTTTTGCAGGGCCATACCTCAAGTCTCTAACTGCGTCAGTAATTGAGTTCATGGGATACAAAATAAAATAATTTAGAATAGCTCGATGCCGGTTTCTTTTTCTCATTGTAGTCCTTTTTCTAATATGTAACGATTTTGTTTCTTTGAATAAGACCTTCAGTTTTAAAATCGTTTTTACTGATATATTTCGGTGAAAATTTGCAACATATCTTTGTTGTGTTTCCCCGGCGTTTTCTCCACATTTATAATAGAGAGTTATAATTTGAAGTGGTTCTTCTAATGAAAACCTCATTATAAAACTACTCCAAAAAGTAATAAACGTACTTTTAAAATTCTTGACTTTGACATATAAGCATCTGTGACCTGTGGCAGCCAGGTTTTTCAGGTGAAACTATCTTTATAGTATCATGCAGTTTTTAGACAATTGCAGCAGAACCGCAGAAAATAAACCCAGCAACCCCTATATCACCGAATATCTCGTGAAAATCTCTATCTATTGATATAAAAATATACGGGGTATTCCATGTAAAAAATACGTCACTCGTGCTGTAACACTTTTGTTTTTGTTTCAAATGTTTTTCTGATTAGATTATTAAATTCTCCGAAAAAAGATACACGAAATGGCTATATTCGTTTTTTTAAAAAGTACAGAAAAGTTCAAAAAAGCCCTGTTTACTTTAAAATAAATAAGTTAATTGATAGAAAATGTGGGTTTCGGTAAGCCGGATTTAATGGTATACTTTACACCAAAAAAAAAAAAAAGATGCGGTTTTTAAAAGTTACCACCCCTCTCCTTAACTTTTGAACAGGAGAAGATATCGAGGTCAGGTAAATTGTAAGTAAAAGGGTATCACTAAAACTTCTTTTTGGCATAAAGAATATTGCATAAGACAGCCTTGCCGTTTAGCCGTTCGTTGGAGAGAGAAAGCGTAATAAGTCTAGCACCTTTCTCGCTCTCTTTCTCCGCATGCTAATGGGCCTTTGGGAAAGAAAGGGATTAGACTTGTAGAGCTTTTTTCTTACGGCATGTTGTTTGCTCTGCCGAGCGGCTAAACTGCCTGTAGCACGTATCCTCGAAGCTGTGCATCCTAAAGATAATTTTTATATGATTATAGTACGGTCAAATAAGAGTGAAGGTACATAAATTTACATTAAGATGAAAGTGAGTAAAATTGTTTAAAACATAATTAAAAAGAACATTTCAAAATTCCCCATCGTTCCGGTACGTGGAAAAAAAAATTGACTCAAGGTCAAAGGTAAAAAAAATGGTTTTTTCGCGATTTCCTTCAAAACGGTTAGTTTTATCGTAAAATTACTTTTGACCAAAATTGTAGATCATAAAATAATTTATAAAAGAGGTATTTATAATTGTTTTTCTAAAAGCCACTGTTCCTGAAATATAACGATTCAAAAAGTTCTAGGAAGTGTACTTAGCGCGTTTTTTTTAACGTGGTTTTCCCAGTAAGCCTATTCCACAGGTCTGTTGTGAATCTGTTTAACTGGAAACTATGCATAATAACAAATATTTGCAAGGGTTGGAATTGATAAAAGCAATGGAAATTAAAAAAGAGTAGAACAATTTATTCGTCAGATTCATATACTTCAATTACTTCGTCTTGGTGTTCTTCGTCTTAATCTTCTTCTTCTTCTTCTTGATTTCCTTCTACTTCTTGATCCTGGGTGTAAGTGAATTGCGTCAATAGCGATGTATTGCATGTCCTTTAGTCAGTATGAAACGAATTCTCTGCTGTTGGTGATTTAACATTAGAACACGACCGGCCTTGACTATTCGTGCATGCCAGGGAACAAAACAGTCCAACTTTTTTGCAACCACATTTAGCTTTGCATCCCTTTTTACAGTTGCCAAAAATTGTGTTTAGCAGTTTTTCCGGCGCAGGTGGGAGTAAAGTCTGAATTGGTTCTAAAGTATTATCGACCAACTTCCAACCCCAATGTTTTGGGTCTAGCTTATAACCGAGCCACACTTGATCTTGGTAATATACCCGAATAAGATGTAGATAATCAGCAACTGAGGTTGTGCGAAGCTAAATGTACTTGTTTTTTATTTCGAGTGTTTTTAACCAAACATGCAATGCTTATCTTAGTAGGTAGTTTTTTTATACAAAACATACAAAGAAGAAATCAATATTTTCATAGTTACACTTACTATGTATATTTTATATTTTAAATGTAAGTTACAATCACCGATAAAAACATTTTTACTTACAGCTACAGAGATTTATATACGTGACCTACGTATGCATACAATGACGCTTACAATGTTTTGAACCGTTATATCTTAAGGTGGGTTTAGACCTGAGTACGTACGCAGTGAGCATTCATGCACGCATTCGTTTGCGTTTGCGAAAAGCGTTTAAATAGGTTTATGTATATTTCTACGCACAAGCTGATCCAGTTGTTCGCAGGAGTGTGTTAATAATGGAAGACGACGATGAAATCATGGCGGGTGCATTTATTTTAATGTATAATTTGATAAAAAAGAAAGAAGATAGTAAACGTAGACCTCGTCGCAACAGACAAAATACTTTATTACGCGAGTTAGTGACAGATTACAGTCATGATCAATTTCGAAATTTTACAAAAATGACAAAAACTGACTTCGAATATCTGCTTAGTTTGATAACTCCCAAAATTATTAAAATGCATACAAATTATAGAAAGTAAATATCACCAAGAGAACGTCTAGCACTGACTTTGCGTTTCTTGGCAACTGGAGACTCCTACAGCAGCTTACAATATCTTTTCAGAGTCTCAAAATCTTCTATCTCTTACATTATTCCTGAAGTTTGTCAAGCCATAGTGGAAGTGCTTCGTGAAAGAAACTGGTTAAGCTAGCCAACTGGTTAAGAACTAACCCCTAAAATGTGTTCCCATCTTAGTAACTTTTTATGCACCCTGCAGTACTCGCACATAATAAAAACACGAGCAAAAACTTTCCATTTTTGGCAGTGACACTAGTGAATTTATGATTTGACATGTCACTGTTGAATGTGTCTGGTTTTATATTATTAAGTTACATCTGCAGGGTGCATGATAAGTTACTAATATGGAAACACCTTTTAGCAGATAATTCGTAAACTGTTGGCTGAAAAGAGCCCAAGCTTGCACATTGGGTATAACTCTTTGTGCTCCTCAAAATATCTAAATAACATTTTTGTCTAAAATAATTAGGAGAGCCAATATTTTACTACTTGAAAATTTACATGTGATTTTCTTTGTACCGCCTGCAGAGCAACACCCGGTATACATATTTTACTTTTTTCACGGCGAAATGATCCCATGAGACTTTTTATCTTTTTTTGTGCTTCTGCACTATCTAAATTTGCAATATTTAAATTATTCACAAGTGCTTGCCAAGCATTTTGTTTTTTTGTTTTAGAGTAATATTCTTGGTTCCTCACATCCCATAATATAGGAAGTTTTTCGAATTCTTGCAATAGAAGCAAAACTTTGGTGTTACTCCACTCCATTTTCAAATTAAACTAATTCGCCCGTTGAAGTACGTGCGTTCGTAGATACTCCCAACAGTCCCAACCACGTTCAAACTGGACGTTCGCGAACCAATTAATTCTTTTGAGCATCGCATCGAGACCGATAGCCGGCGGATCCCGCCGAAGCTATTCGCGTATAGAAACACACAGCGTGAACGTGCGCGCATAACCGTTTACACTTGAGCATTTGCGGTGGATCAGTGCGTGCGTGCTCAGGTCTAAACGCACCTTTAGGGAAGGTGGCTTTAAGGAAAAAAATATATAAATATCTTTTTTATAGATAATTTTATCTTACTGTTTTGAAAAAAAATCGGAAAAAAACCCATTTTTTGACTTTTGACCTTGAGTTAATTTTTTTCCACTTAGCGGAGCGATGGGGAATTTTGATATGTTATTTTTGATTATGTTTTGAGTAATTTTACTTACTTACTTTTACTACCTTTGAATGTCTAGATTGACCGGAGTATAGTCATATGACTGGAAAAATGAGTGCACCCAAGTAAATTAATAACGTTATTTTAGTAATTTTAATCATCTACTGTGAAATGTGGTGATAATTTGTAAAATTTTGTACATTTTATTGAACTATGATGTACAGGGTGTCCCAAATTCGATTCTCAATATTTAAATCTCGGAAACCTGAAGAGATACGAGGTCGATTAAAGGAGGCAAAGTTGCGCAATTTAATGCTGATCAAAATGCCACCTTAAAAGTTGAAACATTTTCAATACTTCTGAAATTTTTCGGAAAAATCCGAATGTTAGCGATTTCATTTTAATTTTTGCGTGACTTCTTTTAAATAGGTATAACAAAAAAAATCCATTCTTATTGCCACTTTTTCTATTCTACAAGGCAATGTTATCAGATTTACGCACCGACGTTTTTTCTTCGAGTTGCCATCATCAACTCTGTTTTTTTTAATACGGTCCTGGATTTTTTATTACGTATTTTAAAAGCTCCTAAGGTCCCGAAACCAATGATGTATCGCACTTATTCGAAAAATTCATATTAATGGTAATTTCCATAAGAAACCCTGTGTTAGAGAAAGACAGAGATTAGATTTTTGGTATGAAAACATTAAAATGCTTTTTACGAATAAGTGTAATACATCATTGGTTTAGAGATCCTAAAAGCTCTTAAAAAACGTAATAACGTCGCTGTGTGAATCTAATAACATTGCCATGTAGAACAGAAAAAGTAACTAGGAGTATGTAAAATTTATTTTGTTATATCGATTCAAATAGTGTCATCAAAAATAAAAATGAAATCGCGAATAATCGGTTTTCTCTAAAAATCTCTGAAAGTATTTAAATTTTTTTAAATGTTTGATTTTGCGCCTTTTAGTCAGCATCAAATTGCGCAACTATGCCTTCATTTAATCGCCCTCGTATCTCTTTAAGTTTTCGAGATCCCAATGATCGTACATATCTATTCCGATATTTTTAAAGCTAAAACTCACTTGCTGCTTGATGTATCTCCTCTTCTGAAGTTGTTCCGATGATTATTGGAACCCGAATAAAATCACCAGCTGCCAATAATTCATATTGGCTTTCTGTCAAAAATGCTTCGTCGTGTTCAGGTTCGACGGTGGGAAGTGGAGTAGACTAAAATAAAATACAATTCTTAAGAAAACGTATGGCAAACGATTAAAGGTAAAAATTCAAATTATGATTTAACGAATTAAAAATATTCCTATATCTGAAGATAGAGAATTAGATAAAAAAGCTACAAAACGTGGAAAACTAGACAAAACATTATAAAAAATGTAAGAAGGTTACTTTTGTATGTACCGGGTGTCCAAATAAGAAAGAACGTCGGCTGTATCTCAGAAAAAATTATTGCACAGCGTTGGGAAATAGTTATTTTCCTAATAAGTGCGCAAAGTATTACTTTTCCGCACGCCAAAGCAGTTAGACGAACGACGCGATGCGGAGTTCGGATAAGCTTTAAGTGCGGAAAAGTCACTTTGCGCAAGTATTAGGAACAATACTTTTTCTACTTGCGAATACTTTTTCTACGAGCGTTTTATTAAAGAATATGATTATTAGAAATATACGAATATTTCAGTAAAAATTAAAAATCCAAAGTAAATAATTAAATTTTTATTTTAACTGATTATACAAAAAAACTATTATTAATTATTATTAACAATATTAATGTTAAAAGTACAATTAGTTGCATGTTAAAGGTTCATGGCCGATTTTAAATGATTTCTTAGGAACGGCGATGATGGTTCGCTGCTCGATGTTAAGACGAAATCTTGTGTTTTAGCTGATTGAACAGCGTCTGTGGAAGAGGACATTTCATCTGGCTTCTTAAGAGTTTTTGGCTTGTTGCAGTTTAATTTTTTTTTTACTTAACCTCTTTTTGTAGCCTGTTGATTCTTCAATGTATCCCTCGGCTACCGTTGTCGATTTCCAACCGCCTAACCGCTTTATACCTGAGTACTTTTCCGGAATTTGCAAGTAACGTTGCAGAAGATCGCCAGAAGCTGTGGCCGGTATATAGCTCTGGATTCGGAAACTTTAAAAATGCTGCTATCTCAGAAGGCATCTTCCCAAATGTATTGATCCCAAAGCATTGTGGTGTGCAAAGTTCCCTTTTGAAAAACAAAAAACCGTTGATGTGTTGTCGTTGGCTGTAATGCTGTATACTTCCGATATAAGAACAAATACTTTCCGTCGTTGATTTCTTCAGACCGGACGAAATTACGTGAGGTATAGTTTTTTGCGCCTGGAATTTTCACAACAATTAGGTTGTCTTCTTCCTCGATGTCCGATGTTTTCATTTTTGCGAGTTCTTCTCCTCTGCAGGCGCCAGCAAGTCCGAAAATGGTCGTAATTTTTATCAAAAGATATATGTCATCAGGTGCTTCATTAATAAATGCTGCTAACTTATAAAACTTGCCGATATCTACATTTTTCTTGATCTTTAAAACACTTTTCAGCATGAATTATTTCGACTATAAAGTATTTGGACTGAATTCCTTGCTTAATTTGAGAAAATCGGCTAAAAGTACCTGCTCTTTCAAAGTTCTAACGCCTTTTTCTTCACACCATGTTTCAAATGAATTATACTGTTTCTCGTACTTTTCTTTTGATTTTGCCGACAGGAGCTCTAAGTTGGCCAAACTTGCGGCTTTTAAAAAATCGTCTGGCAATTCTTCCTTTATTCTTAGAAACTTATTTTAAACTTTTTACCGAATTTTCTGATGCTTCCGTGACATTTGAAAATGTTTGTACTTGGTTGCTGCAGCAACAAGAAAAATTCTTTGATTTTTTGTTTAGCATGATGTCTATGAACTACATGGTGCATGGAAAAATATTAAAATGATAATAACGAACATTGATATGGGATAGTTACTAAGCGCCAAATGTATCTAAAATTCAATAAAGCACAATAAAAGAATATGTAGAATCCTTTTTTTAAAATATTATTTCATTCAGAAGTTATTAATACATTAAAAAGTCAACCATAAATACGGGAAATATGCAGAACGAAAATGCGTGCGCAAAGTTAAATTTTGCGCACCCATTTGCATGCGCAAAGTAAGTACTTTGCGCACACAAATAGAAAAACATATTTTTAGTAAAAGTGGTCAAGAGAAATAGCTGGAAATTATTTTGAAGTTTCTAAAAAGGCCGCTAGGGGACGTAACTGCAATCTTGAATCTAAAAAGTGATGTTTCTGTGAATCAAGCATAATTTGAACCTTTTTTGTTTGATAATTTTTGCTGTGTGCTAAGCCGATTTTAACAAGCCTAGGATAAAAATTATTTGGCTTTTCTCCAGAATAAAGATATTTATATATTATTTTAAAAATTTTACTTTTTTTGGAGATTATTATGGAGAGCTAGGCTGCTCTCGCAATAATAGTAACAAAAAACATGAAAAGACATAAAAAGGTTTAATTCTTTATAAAATTGAATTGTTTTAAGTACTATAATAAAATAATTATTTTTATGAAATTATATAAAAATAGAAAATATACTTACATGAAAACATTGGCAACGCGTTATAAGATATATGTGTTATTTCAAACTTATTGGTTATCGACGGACGGGTGTAGCACATAAATTATTTGATTATATTACTTAAAACATATAAGAAACTAAAAAAATGTGTTTTATTAACTGACATTGATTTCTGACATAACTTTAAAAAAAAAAAAATAATTACTGGTAAAGGTACACGTGTAGGTACCTTTAACATTTAAAAAATATGTTTAAAAAATAAATAAAACTTTTAGCCATATAGACAGGTTTTTATAGTTTATTTTGATTTCTGGAATATCAAATTAAAAAAAAAATTATTTGGTTTTCTCCAGAATAAAGATTTTTATATATTATTTTAAAAATTATACTTTTTTATAGATATTATTATGGAGAGCTATTTCGCTCTCGCAATAATAGTAACAAAAAACATGAAAAGACATAAAAAGGTCTAATTCTTTATAAAATTGATTTGTTTAAAGTACTATAATAAAATAATTATTTTTATGAAATTACATAAAAATGGAAAATAAACTTACTTGAAAACATTGGCAACCCGTTATAAGATATATATGTTATTTTAAATTTATTGGTTATTGACGGACGGATGTAGCACATAAATTATTTGATTATATTACTTAAAACAGATAAGAAACTAAAAAATTCTGTTTTGTTAACTGACATTGACTTTTGACATGACTTTTTTAAATAATAGTTACTGGTGAAGGTACACGTGTAGGTATCTTTAATATTTAAAAAAATATGTATAAATAAGTAAATAAAACCTTTAGCCATATAGATAGGTTTTTTATAGTTTATTTTGATTTCTGGGAATATC
Organism: Listronotus oregonensis; assembly: GCA_019359885.1. NCBI lineage: Eukaryota > Metazoa > Arthropoda > Insecta > Coleoptera > Curculionidae > Listronotus > Listronotus oregonensis. The sequence goes on along the minus strand of JAHBCN010010916.1, from coordinate 44,344 downwards.
AAATTAAAAGAAAAATTATTTGGGTTTTCTCCAGAATAAAGAAATTTATATATTATTTTAAAAAATTATACTTTTTTTTTAGAGATTATTATGGAGAGCTAGTCTGCTCTCGCAATAATAGTAACAAAAAACATGAAAAGACATAAAAAGGTTGGTAATTGTCTCGAAAGTTGCCTCCTCTCCGATTTTTACCAAATTTGGTATACGGGGGTTTTTTGGGTCGGACGAACCCTGAAAAAAAATTTTTGGCAACTTTTGTTTTCGAGATATTCATCATAAAGTTGAAAATCAAACTAACCTTATTTACACTATTCCTCCTTTTTGACAGAATTTTGATTTTTACACCAAATTGGACACTTTTTTAAAAACACCTTTTAGAAACTTGTTTCTATATTAATTTTACATTTTTTTCCCATTTAATTGCAAACCTCCACTTTCACACGCCGCAACGTGTAGGCAACCATGTATACACTAGGCTTTTTTTTAAAAAAATGTCGCTGCTGCCTTTGAACTTAAGAGTTCGCAATTTAATGGAAGAAAGGTGAAAATAAAAAAAAATGCAAGGTTTTAAAAGGTGTTTAAAAATATTGTGTGCCATTTTAGTGTAACAATCAAAATTGTGTAAAAAAAAGGGGGGGGAAAATAGTAAAAAATTTGGTTAGTTTATTTTTAATTGATGATGAATATCTCGTAAACAAACGTTGCCAAAAAAAATTATTGTAGATTCGGGGGTTTAAAAAAACCCCCAAACCCTTTTTTTTTTTTTTAAAGGGGGGGGGTTTAAAAAATGGTTTTTTAAAAAAAAACTTTTTAAAATTTTTTTCTGATTACCACCAAAATGGAAACACTGATTGGGCACTTATATATTAAAAAATACACTAAAATTTCAAAAGTTTATTGTTATTTTTAGTAAAAAACACCTCAAATAAATCCAGTTTTTTTATCTTGACAACTTAATTATAATCAGGCAACCAGTTATACATCACAATCTTCTTACAAGGTACAGAAAAGTGGATTTATTTAAGATAATTTTTACTTAAAATGGACAATAAATTATTGTAAATTTTAGTGTATTTGTTTAATAATAATGCCTAATTAGTGTATGTTCCCTTTGTTGTAATCAGTTAAGAAGGGAGAATTTTTAGGTTTTTACTTGGAGGCCTTATAACTCAAAAACTAGAGGTTGCCGGAGAAAACTAATTTTAGATTCGTGATCAGCGCCCCAAAAAACCCCCGTATGCAAAAATTCATGAAAATCGGCGTGATGTCCGTAAAGTAAAATTTTACCGAATTTTTAAGTACTATAATAAAATAATTATTTTTATGAAATTATACAAAAATAGAAAATATACTTACATGAAAACATTGGCAACCTTATAAGATATATATGTTATTTCAAACTTATTGGTTATCGACGGACGGGTGTGCACATAAATTATTTTTATTATATTACTTAAAACAGATAAGAAACTAAAAAATTGTGTTTTATTAACTGACATTGACTTCTAAGACTTTTAAAAAAATAATTACTGGTAAAGGTACAAGGTAAAATTTTTAAAAAAAATGTTTAAAAAAAAAAATAAAACTTTTAGCCATATAGACAGGTTTTTATAGTTTATTTTGATTTCTGGGAATATCAAATTAAAAGAAAAATTATTTGGCTTTTCTCCAGAATAAAGATTTTTATATATTATTTAAAAAAAATTATACTTTTTTTTATAGATATTATTATGGAGGTCTGCTCTCGCAATAATAGTAACAAAAAACATGAAAAGACATAAAAAGGTTTAATTCTTCATAAAATTGATTTGTTTAAAGTACTGTAATAAAATAATTATTTTTATGAAATTATATAAAAATGGAAAATAAACTTACTTGAACACATTGGCAACCCGTTATAAGATATATATGTTATTTTAAATTTATTGGTTATTGACGGACGGATGTAGCACATAAATTATTTGATTATATTACTTAAAACAGATAAGAAACTAAACA